>BDJD01007509.1:237097-252399 GCA_002564525.1 Rosa multiflora
TAGGGAATCCGTCGCGACTGTTAGTAGTTTATGTAACTACGACGGCCTTGCTAATGTCTCTTAGATGAAACCAGACTAGTTGATGCTTATATTTTCAATCTGTAATTTTCTTTGACCACGACAGGATTATGTTATTGGTTCGACATGTATGCAATTGAGATAGGTTTCTACGTTCATTTTGTTTCTTCAATCCTTCATCTATAGAATGCGGTTCTGATTTTCCATGTTTTTTTCCTTAGATTACCATTCTTCATGTGGGATATGGTAAAACTTAAGCAGAATCCTGATTCAGTTTCTGTGTTGTCTGACTGGAGTACATATTATGGAGAGAGACTAAAAGAAAGAGTACAAAGTTTTTTGAGAATTGGACGTCAATTTTATTGAATATCAATTACAATGAGAAACAGAAGCAAAGAGTAGAAATTGGTAAATAATGTCAAATATATAGAAAATTATATAGTAGCACATGACCAAAGATATAAACACAGAAAACTCACCTGCAATTTGTTTTATACAAATAAGGACACAAGTCCAGACCCAAAATCAAATGAAGCAGGCCTGGCTTCAAATTTTGATAGAAAATGACTAAAATGCTCAGTTTTTATTATAATTGACACCCATGCCACTGCCATAATCCTCACCAACCAAAATCTGAAATCTCCAAATGCAAAACACAAATCAGAAAACCTAAAAACCCCAGCGACATATCCAAAACACTTTGCAAAATCTCCGTAGTACATAGCAGCACTCAGCTTGAAAAATCAGCCATGTCCATGACTCTCAAAGCTTCGCAGCTGTAAATATAATGATCGAGTCGTTGTGGTGAGGCCGAGGACGAGGTTGGCCGTGAAAAAGATGAAGGAGGAGGAGGTGCTGCCGGAGCAGGAGAAGGAGAAGGAAAAGGACCGCGTGAATGTGATTTAGGAAAAGGAAGACTCCGATTCGGAGGGTGAAAGGGAGGAAGAAGAAGAAGAGAACAAAGCTGTGATGGCTGACGATAGTGGTGGCTTGAGTGCTAACAAGGTTGCTGGGCAAGAAGAAGAGAACAGTACGACGCCGTTTCCAGAAAAGGTATCCGAAAATTTGCGCCTTTATTTCAGTTGGGTCGATGCTGGTTCTGATGAATTGTGTTCCTTGTTTGTTTAATTCTTATATTGATGCATGAAGCATTTATTTTGTTTAATTTATGGATTTTCTGTATTAGTTATCTATGGATACAGGTTTTGATTGCAATAGTTACTTATAGAATGCTTTGGGTTACTGAAGGTGATGTTCAATTTATCATAATAAAGCGAAAGAGATTGTCTTAACTGATACATGCACTAGGTGCTGGAAACCCGCAGATATTTGGTGATGTGATGAGAATGCTTAACCATGTTTCCATGTATATTGATTATCTGGACATCTTCTATTGCAGTTTTGGAACTTATCCCATTTAAAATTGTTGTTCTGGCTTCTGGTTTTGTTATATCAATGTTCTTATCTTGCTATGTGTGAAGTACATATTATTGTTATGTGCTACTGTGTGCAGTTTATTTGAAGTTTATTTGTGCAGTTTATTATTGTTATGTGCTACTGTGTTCAATTGAAGTTTCTCTTTGTGTAGTTTATTATTGTTATGTGCTACTGTGTGCAGTTTATTGTTGTTATGTGCTACTGTGTGCAGTTTATTTGAAGTTTCTTTCTGCAGTTTATTTGATGTTTATTTGTGCAGTTTATTATTGTTATGTGCTACTGTGTTAAATTGAAGTTTATTTGTGCAGTTTATTATTGTTATGTACTACTGTGTGCAGTTTCTTGTATTTGTGAAGTTTATTTGAAGGTTTTGGTCTAATTACTCCTTCTACTGCTACTGATAATGCTCCTGTTACTGGATGAGTATGAGTGCAGCGAGTGCAGTAGCAGGATTAAGCGATGACGAGTGCAGTAGCAGGACAAGAGTACAAGTACAGTAGCAGAACTGGACGAGTATGAGTGCAGCGAGTGCCGTAGAGAGATTGGACGAGTGCAGTAGCAAGATTAAGCGATGACAAGTGCAGTAGCAGGACAAGAGTACAAGTGTAGTAGCAGAACACGAGTAGAAGTGCAGTAGCAGAACACGAGTAGAAGTGCAGTAGCAGATTGGAAGGGTGCAGTAGCAGGATTAGGCGATGACAAGTGCAGTAGCAGAACACGAGTAGTAGAACTGGACGAGCAGGATTGGATGAGTACAGTAGCAGGATTAGGCGATGATGAGTGCAGTAGCAGAACTTGACGAGTATGAGTGCAGCGAGTGCAGTAGCAGGATTGGATGAGTGCAATAGTAGGATTAGGCGATGAGATGAGAGTAGTAGGAGAGTGAGGTCTGAGATTCTTTCTCTTAGCAATTTGTAGAAGAAAGATTTGTTTTTTTTTTTTTTTTTTGCTTTTGAGAAGTAACATAAATTGATTATTCTTAGGAAAAAAAAAAGTAATATAAACAGATTATTCTATAAAAAAAAGTAATATAAACAAATTATTCTTAGAAAAAAAAAGTAACATAAATGGATTATTATCATAAAAAGAAAAAAAAGTAATATAAACAAATTATTCTTAGAAAAAAAAAAGTAACATAAATGGATTATTATCATAAAAAGAAAAAAAAGTAATATAAAGGGATTAGAAGTTAAAATGAGTAGTTAAGGATAAAAAAGTAAATTAGCTCATGACATGTGGCAAATGAAGAGCAGATTGTCCTTATTTGTAAGATTTAATCATTATAAAGGGATTACAAGTCAAAATAAGTAGTTAAGGGTTAAAAAGTAAATTAACTCATGACATGTGGCAAGTTGAGAGCATATTGTCCTTAAGTGTAAACTTTTGTCCTTAAATGTTCAAAATCAAATGTTGTGGAGTTTTTTGTGTTTTGAAATCCTATCAAGGGGGTATATGTAGTTTGTTATTGTACATTGTCATTCCACTGATACACAACTGAATTCAAAAACAAAACAAAACATTTGGCAGACGATATGAGCAGCTTCGTTCCCATTGCACTCGGAACAAAACAAGAAGATTTAGCATACTCGAGAATTTCATGCATTATATTCCCGGAGTCTAACATTTTCATTAATTTATTATGATTCCCTCTCATTAATGGTTTATGGTATCTACTGTCCTTTGTTCTGTATTACAGAAGAAATTGCAATCTTCCCACCATCGAGAAGTTTGCAATTTTGGTTTTCCATTACTGAGATTATTAGACGAGGAGCTTAAACTAGCTAAACATTCTAGTGTTTCCTAAACAAGCTTAAATTCATATGTGAAACATCATGATCAAGAATACGCTGCATTACATGAATAGATTGCTGAGGTGACACAACAACGGAATATAAGAATGATTGGAGTACAACATACTGACCTCATATAAATCCTAGGCATACTCTACCATGATAAGTACGTTAAGAACTTAAAGATAGAAGAATTTGAGAAAATAGTAGTGCTTCGGTTTATTTAAGCAGCTAGCCTCAAAGCAGAAAAACACAGAAACTACAAAGTGGAAAGAGCTAGATGGAAGTTATTTTTGAAAACAGAGTAGCAGAGTGAATTACCAACCAAACTTGAGTCAGAACCACATTGCCAAACAATTACATAATTACGTACTGAATCAAATGCCATGCCAAGATATATTGACACATTAGTTACGGGGTTACGAAACAGGACGATGGTTCACCACCACACCTCTTGCAGCAGAGTCCTTTGAAAACTTGATCTTGATTGTTTTAAGCATGGCTACAGCCTCTTGCATGTTTATCCTCTCTTCCGGTGATTCTGCTGAACAAGCAACAGCTAATCTCATAATGGATGATAAGCAGTCCCTCTTGCTCACGAAGTCATGAGCCTCCTCGCTTCCAAGTAAACTAGCATCCACAACTTCAACTATCGCATCTGCAACTAGGAAATTTGCAACCCATTGATTTAGTCTCATTTCCTCAGCAAAGATCTCATCGGTTGGCTTCCTTCCTGTGAATGTTTCCATCACTACAATACCAAAACTATACACATCACCTCTTCTGGTCACTATTCCTTGCATTCCATACTCTGCATATATAAAATTTGATTTTAAAAAAAATGAAAATAAAAATACACTCATAATTAAGGAACACATACATTATTGAAAGATAAAGTTCTAACAGAGTACAATACCTGGAGCCATATACCCAATTGTGGCCAAGGTCATGGTTTGAGTCATAAGCCAAGGTCATGGTTTGAGTCATAAAATCTCCTCCACCCAAAAGTTTTGCAATACCAAAATCAGCAACATGTGCAACCATATCATCATCTAGTAGGATGTTGCTTGGCTTCAAATCACAATGGACAATAGGTACTTCATAATCATGGTGAAGGTACTCTAATGCCGATGCAACATCTATCATTATATCCAACCTCTGCATTATGTCCAAAGAAGGATCCTGAGAGTAAAACCACTTCTCAAGGCTCCCATTAGGCATGTAATTCAATACAAGACCTTTGAAATCAATTTGACTACAGCAACTGATGACTTTGACAAGATTTCGGTGACGAACATTACTTAGCACCTCACATTCAACCTCAAAACTTGTAAATGCCCCTTCTAACTCCAAATTGAAAACCTTTATCGCAACGTCTATCCCATCTGACAATGTTCCTATATATACTGAGCCAAAACCCCCAGTACCAAGTAAGTTGCTTTCATTGAATCCATTTGTCGCATGTAGGAGCTCTAGGTATGAAACTCTTCTCCAAAAAACTTGAGGTGTCAAGATAGTACGCGCTGCAGCTGTTGCATTCTTTTTTCTGATTAACATCAACATCCAAAATATGGAGGCCGCTAGAAGCATTGCTGACAAGATCCCCGAAATAACATACTTCAAGATAGATATGCTAGTTTTTCTTTTGCATGGTGGAACTTGAAATTGGGATCCACCACAGAGTCCATGGTTTGAAACAAATGATTCAGCAGAGAAGTTTTTGAAAGGACCGCCGCTTGGAATTTCTCCTTGGAATATGGAGGCTGCTAGAAGCATTGCTGACAAGATCCCCGAAATAACATACTTCAAGATAGATATGCTAGTTTTTCTTTTGCATGGTGGAACTTGAAATTGGGATCCACCACAGAGTCCATGGTTTGAAACAAATGATTCAGCAGAGAATTTTTTGAAAGGACCGCCACTTGGAATTTCTCCTTGGAGTCTGTTGAAAGACAAATTCAGATGCTTGAGATATGAGAGTGCTTCTAGAGACTTTGGAATCACTCCAGTGAAACTATTTCGAGATAAATCCAACAGTTCTAAGCTTAAGCAGGTAGCAAAGGAACTAGGAATAGGGCCTTCTAGATTGTTATGTGCTAAGGAGAGACTGACCAAATTCGGTAAAGTCCCAACAGTACTTGGTATACTACCAGATAATTGGTTGTATGATACATATATGTATGTAGCAACTTTCAAATTACCAACAGCACCTAATAGAGGTCCATTTAGAGAATTGGATGACAAGTCTAGTCTCAAGATATCTGTAAGTCCCCACAAGGAAGATGGGATTGTGGAATTCAACAAATTGGATTCTAAGGATAGTTTTCTTAGAGATGTTGTTAGATTACCCAAGCAAGAAGGTACAGAACCAGAGAGTTGATTCCCACCCAAATACAATTCACTTAACTTTTCTAGTTGACAAAGCTGATCTGGAATGGATCCTTGCAATGTGTTATCAGTCATGTGCAAACCTTGAAGATTATGTAGTCTTCCCATTGAGCTTGGAATTGGCCCGCTCAGTTGATTGAATTGAAGGCTTAAAGCTATCAAGCTACTCAAATTCCCAATATCACTGGGGATGTTACCTCTCAAGCTGCAATTTTCTAAATAAAGGTTTTGAAGTGATGCAGAGAAATTCCTGACGGAAATCGAAAGCTTAGCATTTAATGGATTGCTTGAGAAGTATAAAAACCCCAAATTTCTAAGATTTGGCAGACAAGAAAAAATATTAACTTCTGGAGTAGAGGTATCAATGGTCAAATTATTGCTGCCCAATCCGAGCACTTCAAGGTTTGTCAAGAGGCACAGAGTGGTTGGAATAAATCCAGAAAAAGAGTTACTTCCCAGGTCTAGTTTCCGAAGCTCAGAAGCATTGGAGATGGAGTTGGGGATTACACCACTGAGGTGATTCGCTCCTACTCCAAACTGTTCTAGTTTTGGAAGCCCAAGGCCTATGTCTGCTGGGAGGCTACTTGAAAGCTGATTGAAGAGGAGATTTAATATTGTTATTGTGGAGATATTGAAGATTGAGGATGGGATATGGCCATTTAGATTATTTTGACTGAGCACCAATTCCTCTAAATTTGGAAGATAACCAATCTCATATGGTATAGGACCTGCAATAGTTATATCAACACCCTGGCATTATTCTATATACTAGAAAAACCACGTGAGTAAATTGAGAACATGGAAAGTGAGGAGAGAGATAAAATTGAGAGAAAAAAAAATAGGGGGAGAAGAGAAAATAAATAGTTATAAAATTCAATTAGGAAATTAGTAACGTTGCTTTATAAATTTTAATCAACAAAATTGATGGAAGTCATACATTCAAAATTATTACTACCAAGATAGATCTCCTTCAACATTGTTAGGTTCCCAATTTCTCTGGATATTCTACTTGTTAATAAATATTTATTAGATATCGATCTCCTTACCTTAACCAGCTAGGGTGTCAATCATATATAATTGAGAAAACTTCTAAACATTACCACACATTGGTTACTTGAGAACAAATCATGATATATAAGAACAAAATAAGATGATTATTAAAAATATGCTGCTGATTTTACGAATACTTGTCAAATAGTTCGAGCTAATATCAATCGTTTTTATCTGGGTTTATTTTAATGGGTAAATTCAATTAGGAAATTAGTAACGCTGCTTTATAAATTTTGTCAAATGTAGAATGATTACTACAGTACACAAATGTAAAACGGGTACAAATGTGCCTAAATCATTATAGCTAGGGACAATATATACAATATGATTATCAAAATATGAAATAATCATCATCTTTTGAATTGCTTTGCTGAACCAGTTTAGAAAAATATTAAGTGATTAAATATATGCAATTGATATTATGAATACCTGTCAAGCTGTTAAGCCTCAAGACTAATCGAAAACTACCTGAAAAAGAGTTCACGCCCAGGTTTAGAATCTGAAGCTCAGAAGCGTTGGAGATGGATTTGGGGATTACTCCACTGAAGCGATTATGTATTGCAATAAACTTTTCTAGTTTTGGAAGCGCAAGGCCTATGTCTGCTGGGAGGCTACCTGAAAGCTGATTACGGCCGAGATGTAATACTTTTATTGTGGAGATATTGAAGATTGAGGATGGGATATGGCCATTTAGATTATTTTGATGGAGCCCCAATCTCTCTAAATTTGGAAGATAACCAATCTCATATGGTATAAGACCTGCAACAATTATATCAACACCTTGGCATTATTCCATATACTAGAAAAACCACGTGAGTAAATTTTTAATTTTTATTTCTTGCTTTTTTTTTTCTTTTTCAGAACATGAAAAGTGAGGAGAGAGATAAAATTGAGAAAATAAATAGTTATAAAATTCAATTAGGAAATTAGTAACGTTGCTTTATAAATTTTGTCAAATGTAGGATGATTACTACAGTACACAAATGTTAGGTTCCCGATTTCTCTGAATATTCTACCAGTTAATAACTATTTATTAGATATTGATCTCCTTACCTTAACAAGCTAGGGTGTCAATCATATATAATTGAGAAACCTTTTAATCATTACCACACATTGGTTACTTGGGAACAAATCATGATATATAAGAACAAAATAAGATGATTATTAAAAAGAGTTTTTGTCCATTTACACCATTTTTCGAGATTTTTTTCCCACTTACCCAATTAAGTATTTTTAATTTCCTCTTATCCAAAACACTTTAAGGAGGTCTTCCCTAATACCCCATTAAGATTTTTTTTTGTTTTTTTAATTTTTTTAATATCATTTTACCCTCACCCCTTTGTTACTTAGAGAGAGAGAGAGAGAGAGAAAATGGAACAGAGAGAAACCATGAGAGACTTCGCCGGAGCATGGTGATCGGCCGCCGGAGTCGGTCACCGGCTGTTGGAATCTGGTCAACGATTGTAGGATTCCGGTCACCTGCTACCGCCCATAAGAATTTGCTGCAAATCTCACCGGAAAGTTTTTTTGCACCCAATAGACCTCTATTGCCCGACATCTATTGCCCCCTAATAGAGGGGCAATAGACCTCTATTGCCCCCTAATAGACGTCTATTGCCCCCAATAGATGTCTATCAGCCATGTATTGCCCCCCAATAGAACTTTCGGTAGCCGGAATAGTAACTAATCTTCCTAAAATTAGACAGATAAAACTTTGATTAAAGAAAAAAACGAAGAAATTATTTCAATTTTAAAACGTCTATTGCCTTCCAATAGACATCTATTGCCTCCTAATAGACGTTTTGATTACCGAAATGAGAACTAATTTTTCTAAAATTACACAAATATAACTTTAATTAAAGAAAAAAAAAAGAGGAGTTTACATTAATTGAAAACGTCTATTGCCCCCCAATATCAGCTGTCTATTGGAGATGCTTCAACAGACGTCTATTGCCCCAATATATATATTTTTTCATTTTTCTTTCCTTTGGGGCCTCCTGACCCATTTTACCAAACAAAAACGAAAAAAAAAAAAAACGAATGAGAGAAATTGATTTGGGCACCCAGAGAATAACTCTGGGCACCAAATCATATTTCTCCATTCTCCTCTGCCACTGGCCTGCGTTGAGCACCAGCGGAGTGGAACTAATGCCATGATGCACAGCGGAGACGGCGGAGTGGAGCGGACGCCAAAATCTGGGCAAGAAGTCGATTCCGCGCCGGAGGTGAAGATCAGGGAGTGCATAGACGTCAGGGATGCACAGCACCGGCGGGTTGGTCCTCTACACGTCAACTTTCCGGCGAGCTCTTTCATCAGAGGGAGAGAGAGTGCATCGATGGCAGTTACTGGAGAGAGAGAGAGAGAGAGAGAGAGAGAGAGAGAGAGAGAGAGATGGTGCAAATCGGGAAAAGAGGAGATAGGCTCTCTTGTAATTAATTAATTAAGGAGAGGGCAAAACTGTCATTTTATTTGAAGTAGGGTAAGTGGGAATAAAATTCTGTTGCTGGGGTAAGTGAGATGGTTTTTGTTCATTTTGGTGCTTTGGGTCAAGGACCCTATTAAAAATATGCAGCTGACATTATGAATACCTGTCAAATAGTTCGAGCTAATATCAATCGTTTTTATCTGGGTTAAGTGATGAATATTAATGGGTATGCTATATTATAAAAAAGAGTGGTATACATTGCGACCATTTGGATGGAAGTGGACTGTCAAGCTAGTTGTAAGTAGGGCTGTCAATGGGTCGTGTCGGGTTGGGTTCGTGTCGGGTCAAGGTATTTGTCATGTCGCAAGATACAAACCCAAACCCAACCCATTTAATAATCGTGTCAAAAATTTAAACCCAAACCCAACTAATTTATTAAACGGGTTACCTGTTTCCAACCGCTTAACCCATTTAATAAATAGGTTGTGTCGTGCTTGACAAAATGACTCATTTAAAAGTTAACAATGTGACCAATTTAACTAAAAAAAAATGCATAAATTGATTAAATTCACTAAAAACTCCACAAGACAAAGAATATAAATAATTATATATAATTCATAAATAATTAAATCCAATAATTATAAAGAAAAATATTTCAAATTGTCTAATCCTATGATCAAATACTCCTAACGTCTAAAATTTCAAGATAAAGTATAGCATAATCGGGTTATACGGGTTCACTTCGTGTTGGTGGGTTGACCCGTGGCCGACCCATTTATTAAATGGGTCATGGCGGGTTGACCCATGATTGACCCGCTTTTTAATCGTGCGGGTTCAACCAGCTTTATTTCGTGCGGGTTTCGAGTCTTGTTATCTGGTTGTGTCAGAATTGAAAGCCCTAGTTGTAAGAAAAATCCAACTTTTGAATGTTCCAAAGATGTTGACATATATTGTCCAGAAGACTTCCGATCAAGCTGTTTTTATATAGGCTCAAAATAATAGAAGAAGACATGTTGAACACAGCTATAAGAATACTCTTTTTAATTAAGGCATATATTGAAGTTCACTGACAACTTCTCCAAGTAATCTAAAGTGCCAATCTCATTTGGTATTTCTTAAAAATTAACAATTATATATTATAGTTGATCATCCCCATACAAGATGTCTGATCGAAGTTTCAAGTATGGGGCATATGCACGGTTATTTACTCTTAGCTAATCCTACAAAACCAGTTTGTGACCTACCAACAAAATTGTTACCATAAAGGTATATCTCCTAAAAGTTGTCAGCTTTCCAATTTCTCTTATTGTGTAATAATTATTACTTAAAAAAAATAAGCGTATATTATACCTTAATATGCTAGCTACGGTGTTAATAATTAGGGTTCTAGATAATTTGGTGACAGATAATTTTAGTTCGTACCTGAGAGTCGGTTATAACCCAGATCAATTATTTGCAGAGCAGATAAGTTGAATATTGTAGCTGGGATGGAACCAGAAAATTGATTACCATAAAATCTGAATATTTGAAGTTTCGACAAGGACCCAAACCATGATGGAATCACTCCTATAAACTTGTTGTATTCCAAGTTAATAAACTTCAACCGGTGCAGGCGAGCCAATTCTTGAGGCAAGGTACCATGAAACGTATTATTTCTGAAGTCCAGATCAACAAGAAAAGATAAGTTGCCCAGCTCTGGAGGAATGGTGCCTGTGAGATCAAAGTAAGAGAGGTTCAACTCTGCAATTCGATAATGGATTGCACCACAAGTGACTCCAACCCAGTTGCAAACAAGAGTAGTGGTTGACCAGTTGGTGAAGACTATGTATTGAGGGTCATTGGTGATACGGGCTTTGAGAGCAAGAAGAGCAGACCGGTCTGTGGTGATGTTAAGGTTGGTTTGTGCTGCCATAGATAAGCAGCTAGCTGCTTCACAACAAATCAAGTATATCAGGAAGAGCCAAGTAACTCTCTCCATTGTGTGAATAATGGATATGCAAAGTGCGTTGAATTGTTAACTAAGACAGAGCAGAGTTATAGGAGGAACTGTCTGGAGATAGTTCAACACACACACTAATTCAGAGAAATTACCCGTCTGCTCTTATTTTTCAATCAACATATGCAAGCTCACAACACGTCCAAGGACTTGACTAGTACACAGATAAACGTGATTGACAAGGAAATGTGTGGATTGAAGATTTCCTTGACTTTGCTTCAAGATGATAGGGAGGAGGCTTATTCACCAATTTAATCCACACATTCCTGCTGCGTAACTTTGCTTCAAGATGATAGGGAGGAGGCTTATTCACCAATTTGATATAGCCACATAAACGTCATTGTACATTGATCGATCAGACTAGCTTGCTTAACTTTGTTAAGTAAAATAACAAGAAATGCCTATTTTGTAAATGGCAAAGGTCCTCACCGGCCTGCTGTATAGTTTGAAACTTCAAAAATCATTCCATCATAGACTGGTAATATCTTGATTGGCTTCTCAACTCTATTATAAAATTGTCAGACATATCCTCAGAGAAGCTAATTTTGTAGCTGACCAACTGGCATACTTAGCTTATGAACATTAGAATCCTAAGGTCTGGTTTTCTTGCTTACCCATTCTGGTGTCCCCAGCATTCTATTTGAATCAGCTGGAAGGGGGTGTTGTTTGTAGTTTTTCCTTCTTACTTTTTTCTGTCATAAAAAAATAAAAAATAATGTTTAACAATTTATAGAGGAATTGAAAACATAAATTAAGGCACATATATATAATATGAGATCCTACCAAATTGAACCCAAATGTAGGAGTAAAATGTGATACACGCCAAGCTATCTCTTACCATACTGGCTGGAGATAGTTTACACACTTGTGCAATAAAGGGAGGTTAGCTGTCTGCCTTTAGTCCTTTAGTCACAATCAGCATATGAAAGCATGAAACCTCAAAACACTTTCAAAGATGTGACTAGGTATAGATTTTATGATTGACAAAGAAATGTGTGGATCAAATTGTTAATGGACGGAATTGTCAATTCAAAGAAGGTTCATAGTAGCTAGACTTCATTTTTGGTCAGAGTGATGGAAATGCGTAAAAAACAAGCTCAAAGACTTGAACTAACAGGCATTAAAGTAGACTTGAGTGCTCTCCCATTAAAGTAGACTTGAATTAATGCTCTCCTTTATCAATCAATGGCAAAAAAGACTCTCATGGCCCCTTGAGACCAATTTGTAATGATTTAGTTTGTTTGTGTTTTTTTTGGGTGCGGTTATTGCCACCCTATTAACTAATTTCTTCACCCTAAATTCTCTTCTCTCCCTACATATATTTTTTATATTTTAAGTTTACTTAGTTCACCGATTTACCGTACTCAAAATACCCTTTTTCCAATTGTATAAGGGTTTAACTTGTATTCTTTTTCTATTTAGCTTCCTCCGTGTATCGAATTCTTTTTTTGTTAGCATAGCATGGGAATGATTGAAGATGATGAATGTTAAAAAATAAAGCGTTAAGGTTTAACGATGAATATTGAAAAGATTAAGAATGAAGTTTGGGTACGTATTTTGTAGGGTGTAATAAGAAAACATATTGTAATTTTTAATAAGATATTGTCATTTATTGTAATTTTATATTAGGACTTTAGTCTTTCAATAAATTGAAAACTTGTAGGGTAAATAAAGTAGTTAATAGGGTGGCAATAGCCGCACCCTCTTTTTTTTTTTAGCTCTCCATGTAACAAAAAAGAAAAAAGAAAAAGAGGCTCATCTCCTTGGTTAAAAGTACTATGTTGAATTAAGAATAAGGTAAAATGCTCATATAATATCTCAACTATCACGAAATACACTTTTTCGTTCCTACAAATTTTTAGGGAGTTTGGTGGTATTTTTACTATCCTTCCGTTGCATATCCTTCTTCCGTTAGATAAGCGAGGAGTGTGTGAGTTTGATCAGAGATGCAGCAAGTAAATGAAGAGATATTAGACTTGTTTTACTGTGCTTGAGATTATCTATGACAAATTATTCAAAACCTATCTATGATGTTGTATGCAACTCTGATTTTCATTTTACGGTATGACAAACAAAACTTATCTATAGTCTGGCTTTCTTATGGAAATTGAGATTGCAACCATTAGATCTTCAAAGCTTGAGCTTTTATGGCAGCACTAAGAATGTTATCAAACTAGTACACAACATGGGCCTGAAGACATATACAATTAGTATGCAGTTCAGGCAAAATAAAAGACAGCAGCAAGCCAGCAACATCAAATTCCAGCATCCTCTAACTCTTCACCGTTCTAACAACAATAAGTAGCAATCGACAATGATCAACCGTAGAAATTCCAAGATTTGCATATTCCTCAAGAATCTCACACATAATATTCAGACATCTTGTTATATGTGTAATGATTCCTCCCCATTGATGGGTTGCTCAAGATTGCACGTAGAGAATTAAAAGTTCATTAGAAGTGCATCATCTTATTTGAGGGAACGTGAATCCTAGTCAATTTAAGCAAATGGAAGGAATTCATAGGTGCAGGTCGAAGTTAAAACAAAAAACCAGGCACATTCTGTTAGGCATTACTTTTAAAACCATTGCCAAAATCAAATTTAGAAGCAGTGTGTTACCATTAGAACTGAGACTGTTGGTGATTTGGAACTAATATCATTGGGGAACCTTCTCTCTTCTCCTAGTAAAGGACATTCGAAGACTGGAGCTTTGAACTTCAGGCCATTTGAAGATTTGAACTTCAGGAAGAGAGGGTAGTCTTTCAAATAGGAAAGACTCTCAGGCCAAGCGGTTTCCAAGAGGTTTGATTTGTGTAGGTTGTGGCATCGCGGTCCTGATTGGAGCGGGTTGCATTGCCATAGGGATTGTTACCTTGCTCATCAGCGATTGGCTATTGTGGACCCTGCCTCAGGAGATCAGCCGCTCTACAACGAGGACAAGACTGTCATTGTCACTGTACTCTCTTTCACCTTTGCATTCTCAAACTTCAATTCCGATGAAGATTAGTTTTGTATTCTATTGGGCAAAAGATGATATTTACAGTTTGCTTAGCTAGAATTGGGAGATGATGCCAAATTAGCTTAGCTATCGTTGCCAAATTAATAGAATGGGATATCTGAATTAGCTTGAGTTTCTGAGCCATGGATTCTGAGCTCTGTAATATTGTATAATTAGTTTGATTCATGGTTATTGGTCTATGGAAAATTAAAGCATTACATGTGCTAGTGGCAGCTGGTTTTAGATTGAGTTAGCAAGCATAAATTTGTAACTGTTGATTAACTTCGATGCTAATAAACTTCTCCTTCTGAGGCTTTTACTAAGCCGAGCAGAGTTCAGAGTTTAAAATAGGTTTTCGATATTGGTTTGGCTTATATACTCAACTTACTACCGTTGATCATTAGATATGTTGAAGCTTTAATTATCTCGCACATTTTTAAGCTGTTTTATATTTTCTTTGCAGGACCAATTTGGTTTGCTTCAGAAATGAAAGCTATAAGTGATGATTGTGAAAGATTCATATCTTTTCCTCCTGGGCATTTATACTCTACCAAATAAGGTAAGCTGAGCTGAGCTCTAGTTACTAATAACGATTTGGTTCATGAATTAACTAACAGCCTTTTAGTCTGCAAAAGTTTTAATATAAATCTTCTAAGATCAGCATACTTCTTATTATGATGTTTTTGCCCATTTGACAGCGATATAGAAGCAGGGGAATAAATGCTTCTATTATTTCACTTGAAGAAACAAAAACATTTTAGCAAACTTTATTATACATTTTATACTTGGGGGTTTGGACATACTTTATAAGAAAATATATGAGCTTCATTTGATATCACTAGAAAGAATCTGTATCTGTATGTGTAAATTAGAAAACTCTCGAGTCTGGGTTCAGAAGTTTCTTTCTTTTCGTATATTCATTTGGTTAACTAATAACTTTCAAGATGCTTCTTCTTAGTTCACAGTAGCTGAATTTAAAAGAATTTCAACTTTTTATGCCTCAAGTAGATGTTGTTCAAACTACCTGTATGTATTTACAAATTTATGTGTGCAGGAGGGCTGAGAAGGTGGTACAATCCAGAATGGTTTTTGGAGAAGATACCATCATCTCCTTATGATCCCATTGTTTTACGCGAGGCTTTTGAGAAGGTATGCATTGATGTGTGCCACTTACAATCCTACTTCTTTTCTTTTTTGTT
>BDJD01007512.1:0-63981 GCA_002564525.1 Rosa multiflora
CCAGGGAAAGTTTTCCTGAGGATGGTGAACCAGCTCGTAAGAGCAAGAGGATTCCTAGGAGACGTGTCTTGGATGTGGGACTTAGTGAAGATGGTAATGAAGATGGTGAAATTCGATTCCTTGAAAGACTAAATGCTTCTAAGGTTGCTCTTTCAAAGAGCAATCAAATGGATGGTGATCATGGAGGTGATATTGGAAACTGTAAATTACCAAGGCTGCGGAAACATGGTGGAATAAAGTCAAGATCAGAAAAAATGTACGAGGATAAAGACTATTTGGGAGAAGAAGAAGAACTGACATCTGACGATGAACTTCAATCTAATGGGAAGACACTGAAAAGGGGATCTCTTAGTTTACTTCTGGAAGGGCCGCAAAAGTCCACACCCACCACACGTAACCGGGCCCTTCAGTCTGGGATAGATATCTTAACTGGTTATGGTTCAAGCGTTGTTAACCCTGCAAATCTGTTGCTTCCTGCCTCATCTAGAAGTGCGCATCCTCTCTCCCCATTTATTGCATTATTGTGATTGTGTTTCTATACATCAAGATATGCTTGTATATGTATACTAACTTGTTTTCAGTTTTTTTACTGGCTGGTTGACCACAGAAAAGAAGGAGAAAATCTCTGAAGTGGATAAGCAATCAAAGAAAGCCGAGGCTGCACAGAGACGTAAAATACAAACAGAGAAGATAGCTAGAGAAGCTGAGGTTTGGTCTTTTATATCATGTTTTATATTATGTTCTCAGGTGGTAGTCTTAGGAAACAGTCTCACTTGGTATATTCTAGGCTGAGGCAATCAGAAAGATACTTGGTCAAGATTCGAAGAAGAAGAAGAGGGAAGAAGAACTGAAGCAGAAGAGGGATGAATTGTCACAGGTCTTTTAAGCTATAGAGCATTAGTCATTCTTATTTTTCTCTTGGTTCTTCGCATCATTCTGATTCAGTATCTACTAATATTATGCAGGGGAGGAATGGCAGTGCTGTCACACTGGCACCAAACACTGTCCGATGGGTCAATGGTCCTAATGGAACGGTCGTTACATTCTCTGATGATATTGGTCTGCCGAACATTTTCAGTCCAGTGCCCTGCAGGTACACAGCATTTGCTTTCTTTTTCCAACCCCAGTTTCTCCTTCGGTCTCACATTCTTGTGATCTTATATGGCTTTCTGGTTTGTGGGCTGTTGTTATTTAGCTACCCTCCCCCACGTGAAAAATGTGCTGGCCCAAATTGTACAAATGCATACAAGTATCGGGATTCTAAGTCCAAGCTCCCCCTTTGCAGTCTCCACTGCTACAGGGCATTGCACGGAAAGGCGCAGCCTCTAATTGCTTGTTGATACAGTCCTACCATGCACACCAATTTAGAAGAACCAATTGACAGATTTTGCTGGGATATGGAGAGACATCTATCTTGAAGTTTATGCATCCTGAAACTGGTCATGGAATAGTTGATTATTAACCAACCCCTGATATTGTTAGTATTATGTAGCACAATGTTTTGCAATGTCACTGCCACATTCGAAGATCGCAAACTTTTCTGTAAAGAATTTTAGAGAATTTGCTAACTTGGGATGAAATGCCTCTTATGTCTCCCACAATCCTACATTCCTAGTCAAGGACAACCGTGCATCAGTTTTTGTTTCGCTTCATTCGCACAGGTTAGACCTCTACAAGTTTCAACCTGGCTTGTGTAGTCGCATCACTTGCATGTAATGTCCAATTTTTTTGTTACCAATTATGTTACTGGATAACCAAACTTATCGGATGCAGACAAGTCAAAATATTGTTACTTACAATTGTGTACATTTAAGAGTTGAGATTGTCAAATAGATTACAGATTCTTCAAATATATTATATATATGGAAAATTTTAAACATGTCTTTTCACTACAATAAACAATAAGTCGAGGCATCTTTAGCTTCCTTGGCAGTAGGAATCATCGCTAAGTCTACGACTCGTCCATGAACACGGCACCATGTCCGCTAGATTTCATAAACTTCTTCAGTAGAAGAACCAAAATGGCAATGGTAAGTCCAACAGCAGCCAATGTGAACAATCGATCTTCAGTTGGTTTCTGAACTTTCATTTCTGGCCTTTGTACAACCCGACTTGATCCACCAGAAGGAGCTTCATTCAACACCCTCGGTATTTCAGGGGTGGGGTTAGCATTCAGGGGGGCTTCCTGTACTTCTTCAACAATCCTGTCATCTGCTGCTGGGTTTGGGAGCTCTTCCCCAGTGAGTGTGGCTCCAGCATTTTGTGAACTCCCGTCAATCTCACCTTCCCTGCTTGAAGAATGCTCTTCTGAAGCCGGTGAGGGGTTTATTTCAGGAACAGGTGGCGCCTTGCTTAGCATATATTCATGAATCTGCAAAATTATTACATGTGTTAGCAAGTTCGATAAGTGAACTGTTTGTTACCAAAAGAAACTGTGAAAGTATAATGTTGATACACGACTCTCAGTAGCTATGTACCTCATCAATTATCTTCTGACGTTCAGGAGTTCCAAATCTTGGGGCTGTCTCACGAGATTTGACAGCCAGAGTACGCCTTTCTTCCTTTTTGTATTCCAGTGAACCCAATGCACCATTTGGGTGGGTGGGCATGAATGCAATAAGAGCAACTAAAGCAGTCCGCACTGCAAACAGCAATAGCATAGAGGAAACATGAGAAAACTCTGTGGTGGCGGCCTACAGATGTCTGAGAACATGTGTGCATGTGATATAAGCGAATTCCTTTACAAGGTCAATAACGATGACAGAAAGCTATTGCTAGCCAAGTGACTTCCGAGACCAGAACTAGTTTAGGCTCACAACATTTTCTCAATACCATATATATATTGTAAATAATTGAAAAAAAATATATGATATAACATTAAACACATTAGATTTGCAGCAAATCATTCTGGATGATTGAATTAAGTAATATGGATGCTCATACAAAATGCATATAGGAATATTAGCATGATCAGAATGAAACTAAAATTATGGCCCTCTTTTTTCTAAGAGACGTTTTCAATCCCATGTAGATGCCAAACATCAAATAAATATATAGTAACACTGAAATATGAGAAATTTGAAACCAAGCACATGACAAAGAACCTTGGCATGAAGCCAAGACGATCATTAAACTAACGTGTTCCGGTCCAGCTCCCACTCAACCCAATCATATGGTTTAGTATGATCATAATGACACATAATCTCCTTAAAAATTTCAGTATCCTGGTAATCTTTCAACATATTCCAATACTAACACACACAAAGTCTCGGGAAGAACAAAACTTACCGCTCCACGATGGTTGCCAGTGCTCAGGATGATGATTCGATATGCTTAAGCAAATCTTGGTTTGCGTTTCAAAACGACCATTAGGCTGAAACCAATGCAAATCAGTCAAAAAAGGCAACCCAACCACAACAATACCTAGCAAACCCCGAAAAGCAAGAGCAAATTACCGTCAACAACATGAAGGAAGGAGGCTTGAATGGGTACTCCGCCGGCAATTGAATCCTCCCATGATAAATGCCACCCTCGAATTCGGTATCCCGAGGGCCTCGAATTGCAAATTGCCAGTCAAATATATTCTCCTGTATGCAAAAACATCCATCACCTACCAACTCCAACTACAACTACACATATGGATACCTCTCATTTTCTCATTTTACCCAAATAAATTGCCCAATTTCAAATTTTCAATACCTCAAATTCAATTAACCATAAAATCACCTTGAAATAAATCAAATTAAGAACCCAAACCCGGAGGATCATACTAATACGAAACGATTATATGAAACTGAAATAGAAAAGGAAGGGTGGTAACCTCGAGAGGGAGGCTCATGAAATCGTCGGAGGGATTGGATTGCATCTCCTTGACCTCCTGAAGAATTCGCTTCACGGCTGGGTTCTTCCGGTTGTACTTGTCTTCCGCCATGGCCGTTTTTCCGATTCAAATATATCCGATCCGGGCCGATCCGAGCCGATCCGATTCAAAACCACCTCTTTCCGGTTAGAGCAAAATTTGTAGAGAGATAATTCAAATACGAATCCGATGGGGTAGAGCCGGCCGGTGATTTTATAGGTCAGTGAGCATCTGTTTGTTGCTGGCCACGTCATTTTATTTGCGATTGATAGCGTGGCAAGTGGCCATTGGGGAGTGTGACTCTGATGGGTCATTTATTAATAATCCATGACCCACGATTGAGATGGGCTGTACAACTTGAGCCCCTAAATCTTTTCCCAACAAGATATTTAGGAATGTTTACCCAACTCAAATGTTCGTAACTTTGAAGTTCATATTACATGATTGATCCGCGTTTTTCGCGTGTACTTGAATCAATTTAAGTTTTAGTGGATTAGGTCCTGAGTTCGAATCTCATCAGGAAATGCAACAGTCTATTAACATATGAGAGCAAAGTCGGATTTTAAAATAATAATACTACTTTGTTAACCAATTTTCAAAACCCATGATGAAGGAGGTGTAAAACATCAACAAATGAGAGCGAAACCGCTACGTAATTTGGGGTGCCCTATTGCCCTCGTGAACATGACAAACTCACCTATTAAGCATGGCTTGAAAATAGATCGAATAATGAATCTGATTGCACGCATTCAACTTGATCAAAAAATTTCTCCTTCTTAGATTTGAGACACATAGTTAGTGAAGACAAACTTAATCATATTACGGGGGGAGTATTCAGAGCACCGCGGTGCACTTGCACTAACTCAAATAAATGGTTAGATTGCATTAAATACACTTTTTATTTATTAAAAATAAAGTTGATAATAAATATCGAGGGTTGAGATTATTTTATAAGAGTTGAGTCACTTGCACCGTCGGTGCATAAAATAATTTCTATCATATTACGTTATGTATACATAAAGCATAATTCTTATTCTCTTGGGTGACGACTGACGAGCTCCTTCATCTTGTTGTAATTGACAAGAAATCGTCATATGTGAATCATAAAAATTTGAAGTGAAAATACGTGGATCAAGAACGAGCTCGTGCCATTGGCACGAGTAGCGGTGCTTTGTACTTCAAAGCCTGCATGGTTCCCACGTGTTGGTCACAAGAAGAAAAGCCATTGGGCTTCTCAAATCTCAAGTCCAACACTAGTGACAAATACCTGCGAGAGTCCCATGTCTTCTCTCTTTAAGTCTCTATCAAACTGCGAGTTTGAGATCGAAGCCGAGCAACAAAAATGGACGTGACACCCAAGCCCGGAGTTCCCTGCCGCGGGATGACCGACACGTGGCTGAAGAAACACAGTTTGATCTACACCGGAGCAACCCGACACCCTTTTATCCTCGCCATTCGCGACGGCACCGTCGACATCTCCGCCTTCAAACGGTGGCTGGTAAAGACACGTTGTCGTTTCGTTCTTTTGGCAAATTCTTTAGTTTTAGAGTGGTTATAATTGGGTTTTGAATTGGTTGCAGAGCCAGGACTACATATTTGTGAGAGCTTTTGTGCCGTTTGTGGCGAGCTTGGTGGTGAAAGCTTGGAGGAAGTCTGATGATAGTCATGGTGATGTGGAAGTGATACTGAGTGGGCTTGCTGCTTTGAACGATGAGATTGACTGGTTCAAGAAACAAGCCTCCAAATGGGGTGTTGATCTCTCTGTTGTTGCTCCTCAAAAGCCTACCCAGGATTACTGCAGGTAACGCAAATTTACTTGACTTCTCATTTTTGTAATTTGGACTATGGAGTGGTTCAGATTGTTTTTAGACTTTTAGTCTTAAGTTCCGGGCTTTGGAAGTTATTGTGAGGACCGATTTCAAGATAAAATTTGGGAGTGATTGAACCAAAGAGTTCGAATTTGTTTTTGTACCTGTAGGATCAGTATATGGAAATGTAATACTTGGAGTGGTGTGACAGATCAATGTCGAATTTAGCTGAGTATAGTCTATAGAGTTTTGACATAGTATTTCTCCAAGAAAAGCATTCGGTTTAGGCCATTGGAAGTAATGGATTATTTAACCTTGTAGAGAAATAAAAACACTAGTCACCCCTTGTATATATATTTCTCAACAATTTATGGATATGGGGATGAGTTTGATTGAAAAAGTTAGGACTTGTTTTGGTGCAGTACTGGGTTTAGGACTTTGAACCATGTGGAAAAAAATAATTGTAGCCACCAAAGGTTTGCTAAAATTTAGTTACCCATCATGTGATATCTAGATGATCATCGATATTTAGGAATTATTTCGGTACCTTGGGCATTACTTTATGATGATCGAGTACTGTCTGGAACGGTTTTACAGATTTCTGGAGAATTTGACTAGTCCTGAGGTTGATTACACAGTGGGCATGACGGCCTATTGGGCCATTGAAGCTGTGTACCAAGAGAGCTTTGCCCATTGCCTGGGGGAGGGCTCCAAAACCCCACTGGAACTAGAAGAGGTTTGTCAAAGATGGGGCAATGATGGCTTTGGTAACTACTGTTCTGCTCTCCGAAGCATTGCTGACCGGCGTTTGTTGAAGGCCACAGATGATGAGGTGAGTAAAGCTGAAGTGACATTCCTGCGTGTTCTTGAATATGAGGTTCAGTTCTGGAACATGAGCCGTGGGATTCCTGGGTACTAGGATATGAGGTTGAAATGATTGCCACTCTCCTTGTAGATAGTTGTAAGGTGCAGTCAGTTGGATAAAACCAAGTGCTGTATCATGTGCAAGCTACACCTTCGGACAAGCAAACTAATGTTTCTAGTGTATTGAAACTAGTATGTGTATCAAACTGATCTTGCAGTGATGACTAATTAGTAATCATATGGCTGTATGATGTCTTTGAGTTCTATTAGCTTTATGGGTATAAATTTGGTGATGATGAACCCAGGACATCAAGAGCTGTATGGTAATATAAACAGTTGCCAAAGGTACATGGAAACGGATTGAACTGGACCGTTTCTCCTTGCCATTTGTATGAAACTGAACTGTCTCTGTTTGCCAGGGCCCCGGGGTTTAATGGGTTTGGTTTTTGGGTATTAGCTGAATGGATGGCTTTGGTATTTTACTTTTCAAAGTCGGTTCGTTCGGATTCGGTTATTTCAAAGGCATTGATTTTGAGGAACATTTTTACTTGTTCAAATTAGTATAGTTCGAGTCGGGATGACGAATCATTTGCATCCAATAAGAGTGTGATTTTTTAATTAAACATGTTTGGTTTTTCGAAGCGAAGATATGTTGGAGTAGGATTGTTTTCTTTGACATTTGGCCTCCCTTGTAACAAAAGAAACGAGATCAGAAGAGAAAAAAACAAAAAAACAACGTACCAAGAGATAACGAACATTAAACTGATCAAAATTAATCCAATTAAAAAAATAAAAATTGATTAAAATTCACATAATTCGAGCAACAATCCAAGAAACCGAAAGGCCTAGAGGAATAACTTTTTTCCTTTTGTTGGAGTATTCAAAGACTGATGCAGCTTCGCATTCAAATTCCCTCTCTTTTGTGTTATTGCTGTTTTGATTAGAAACTCTTATGGGGAACTTCTTGGTTGTTCTAAGTTTCTAATCAATCTCTCCATGCCTCCGCCGTGGCTGCAGAGGCTTTGGCTGTGTTGGCAGTAGGGACGTAGTTGTGCCTACAGCTACTTGGGCTGTAGAATAAGGGAGATTTTGGGCCAACAGTAGCCAAGTATAGGTATAGCTCAAATAAAAAATAGAAAATTACTCATAAGTGTCATTTTGAAACTTTATTAGCTATAAGGCCACCTAGTTTTTCTTGCATACACAAGTCCACTTGCATATTCAAATTATTTCATTTATGACAATTTTACCCTTTCACCGAACAAAACCAATTCCATCCGGCTTTACATTACAGACCTATCTATCTCTCTTACATCTCTCTCTCTCTCTCTCTCTCTCTCTCTCTCTCTCTCTCTCTCTCTCTCTCTCTGTAGATACCTCTACTAGCAAGGCTAGTTTGCTACCTCACCAAGCATAAACAACACCCTCATGGGATCCAACCGCTACTAGCATCTTGTAGCCCTATGTTCAAGCTACGCTACGGTATCCGGAAGTGGCAAATACGTCGCCGGGAAGCCACCTTTTCGGCCTCGCAAAGTTGCCTTCACAACATGGCTTTAAGACTAGAATAGTGGGTTCTTGTCCCACATCTAAGAAAATGTAAAGGAGATGGCTTCCTTCACCTATAAAAGGAATGCCTCCTCCCACAACTCAAACCATCCCATTACATCTTTTGTAATCCCCTTGGGCCGCAAGGCCAACACACTTGTGTAACATTCAAGTGGACGTAGTTTCTCGCTAAGGCGGGAGACGAACCACTATATATCTCGTGTCATTCTCTCTCTCTCTCTCTCTCTAAAGCTAACTAGAGATCCCACAGATCACTAACGTAAACACTAATATCATCTATCCACAGTGCTAACGTCACTCGAGGTGAACCCAGCTTGACTAAATCTCAACCCCAGGAGCATCCCCACGGATCCAAACGTTAACATTGGCGTCGTCTGTGGGAAGCCAACACAAAGGCTTAGTCACGTACCATGAACTTCGGTAAACATCAAATTAGGGATGGTCAACTCCGGTCAACGCCCATCGGGGCAAGTCACCGCCAACTAAAGGTTGGTCAACGCCCAACTCAAAAGTCAACGCTGACTGCTAAAAAATATATATATATATATATATATATATGGTGCCAATTCTCTCTGGACACCCAGAGATCTCCTTTGGCCACCCATGATCATTCTTCGATCACCGATGCGCGCCAACTGTTATGCATGAGCTCCGCTAGCCACCTCAACTCATCAACCCATCTCCACCAAGGCTCCGCCACCACTTCACTGCCAGCGGTGATAGCTACATGTATGCTAACAGAGCCAGCGAGTCTTCCGCCAGCAAGCTTGCCTGCTACTTCCAGTAGGCCATCCTCCGCCGAGCTCCAGGTCCGCTGCACTTCAGCTCCGCCGAGTTCCAGGTCCGCTGCACCCCAGCACCGCCGAACTCGGAGCCTCCGCCGAGCTCTAGGTCCGCTGCACTCCAGCTCCGCCGAGTTCCAAGTCCGCTGCACCCCAGCACCGCCGAACTCGGAGACTCCACCGACCTCCAGGTCCGCTGCACTCCAGCTCCGCCGACCTCCAGGTCCGTTGCACTCCAGCTCCGCCGAACTCGGAGCCTCCGCAGACCTCCAGGTCCGTTGCACTCTAGGTCCGCAGAACTTGGAACCTCCGCCGAACTCCAGCTCCGCCGAACTCGGAGCCTCCGCAGACCTCCAGGTCCGTTGCACTCCAGGTCCGCAGAACTTGGAACCTCCGCCGAACTCCAGCTCCGCTGCACTCCAGCTCCGCCGAACTCGAGCTCCGCCTAACTTTTCCTTCGCTGAGCTGCTCCACCACTGAGCATCAGCTCCGAGCTTCACCAGCTTCCGAGCATCACCGTTCCGCTGGACATAGCTCCACCACCGCTGACCAAAGCTCAGCTAAGTAGCACTCCCCACTGGCCAATCTGCAATCTGCAATTGCAACTGTCACAGAGCCAATGCTCACTTCTGCTGGTCACTTGCAGCTCTTGCTCTGAATGTTGGGTCCTTCGTCAATTCCGCTTGCAGCAGAAGCCAACGAGATAAGTCTTCTAGGTCTTCTTTTATTTGATATGCATGACATGTGCCCACCACTTGCTCATGATCAGAGTAGAAGTCAACAGAGACATAACTAAAATGCTATGCCATGTGTACCCTTGTCTGCCATGCACACATACAGCACAATCATATTTAATCACTACACTTACATCATGCTCTTCATGCATGGGTATGGGGCGCGACAGAGTTTAAAATGATTCATGGTAATGTAAATATATATATATATATATATATATATATATATGTGTGTGTGTGTGTGTGTGTGTGTGTGTGTTGCTTTACTGAACAAAGTTATATATTATGTTCAATACCATGTGTCCCCCATGTATAGATCATCTTAATCCAACTAATTGTATGTCGGCAACTACATTGCCACACAAAATAATTAACTCATTGGCACACAAACACTCGTGGCCGTCCATAGTGCACGTGTAGCTCCATTATCTTAATCTTGCAACTATATTAATGGGCATCTATACATTTGTCTGGACAACGTCCCTTATCTCAAGTACATATTTAACTTCACGATATGTGTGTACTCCCACGGCCCAGGTGACACTGTGTTGTACATTTCAATTAAAGTGACCACATGCATATATTCTTGTACAGCTACAGAATAAGAAATTAACTCCAACTGGCCTACTTTCCTTTCATACCATGTCTGTGTTCAATGGCCGCTAGTGCAATCACACTTGGTTAATAGGCATGCAAACATGCAATTGTTTGAACTCATGCCATGTAGACATTTAGCTTCTTCGGTCTATAGGCTGCTGCACATATAAAATTATTTATGTTGATTTTACAAATCCACATATTAATCATATATTTTGTTTCAAAGAAATTTCTATTTCTATCGAGCATTCAACCTCAACTACGAGTTGACGGACATTATCGGAATACTTTATCCGCCACAAGCAATGGACCGTCATGCTCGGCCAACTCCGCTAGCCTCCAAATTGACATAAGATAAGTCACTATATCTTATCTCTTACGCTCTTGCAATTAGAGCCTTTGCCATGGCTATACATGTTTCCATGACCCTTAAGCATGCCTACAAAATGTTATTAGCGACTTTACTACAAGTACATGCTATACACATATGCCATGCTTCTATTTTAATTGCAATTCAATTAAATAAACATGTGACATTCATCTAGAAGCTTGTGACACTTACGACTTAATCAAACATGCTCGGATAAACGACTTGCTCGGGTTACGACTTGCTTGGGTATCGAGCATGGCCACGACTTGCGCTTGGGCCACGCCCCGCATGCTTGCACCGCGCCTACATGCTCAACTACACCCAACTTGCTCGATCATGTCCAACATGCTTTACTTAAGCCCCAAGTTCACAAACGCTTCATACTATGTCACCGGGACTACTCCCAAACACCGATTACACTTGCCACTATCTATTGTGCGTGTTATATGGCCATAAGATCCACATATACAACTACCAATATTTTACATGTTCATACACATTAATGGAATATTGAGTTCTTTTACCATTTGTTGTTTGCTTCAAATCGAATTCTTTTCGCATTCCATTAATACGAACGGTAACCAATACAACAAGCATTCTACATATGTGCGTTTTTTTCTCATTGTGTAGGTTAAAAGAGTCCCTTCTTGCTTACGGAGTTCGAGGACTTGTAGGGGTTAGGCGCCTCTCGGACATTGTTTATGCTTGATGACTTCATGATTATAACTCCCCAACCAAGAAGCTTGTCTTACTCGGGGACTATTCGGGGACTTGTAGATACCTCTACTAGCAAGTCTAGTTTGCTACCTCACCAAGCATAAACAACACCCTCATGGGATCCAACCGCTACTTGCATCTTGTAGCCCTATGTTCACGCTAAGCTACGGTATCCGGAAGTGGCAAATACGTCGCCGGGAAGCCACCTTTCCAGCCTCGCAAAGTTGCCTTCACAACATGGCTTCAAGACTAGAATAGTGGGTTCTTGTCCCACATCTAAGAAAATGTAAAGGAGATGGCTTCCTTCACCTATAAAAGGAATGCCTCCTCCCACAACTCAAACCATCCCATTACATCTTTTGTAATCCCCTTGAGCCGCAAGGCTCAACACACTAGTGTAACATTCAAGTGGACGTAGTTTCTCGCTAAGGCGGGAGACGAACCACTATACATCTCGTGTCACACTCTCTCTCTCTCTCTCTCTCTCTCTCCGAAGATGGAGTCTTAGCCCGACCTCTCCTCTTATCCTCTATGGCGACGGCAAGGCCTCAGCTACTTCCCCCTGGTTGTCAAACGAGCTTCCCTACGCCGACGCGCCCAAGCTCGCCTAACTGCCTTGTGCTCCTCCTCGGCTCCATCGCCCTCTATGTTCCTCAGTGATCGTTGCAATTACAGATTGGAGGTGACTGCAATTGCATCTTGATGAAATTTATGAACAGAGAAGAGGTGAGATACGTGTTCTTGTTGCTTTCGGAACCTTCGGAGGAGATAGGTTTCGAGGATCTCTATGACCATAAAGAAATGTTTCATCTCCAAAAGGCGGTAGTTGAGCTCGGCCTTGCGAGCCCTAGCAGTGATTCAAGGTATATTTTCATGTTATGCTTAGCTAATTTACGAATCAGTTAAAGTTAGATCAAGACATCTACTGTTGTAAGGTTTTGGTTGACTGATTGCTCTGTTCGCTTAGTTAAAAATCTAATTAATCTTTTCGTTTACCCCCTTTTTATGTATAGATGATTAGTGTGTATTATCAAACTTTTTGTGCTTCGTAGCCTCCCGAAAAGGAGGATTGAAATATTGATTTGAGTTCTAGGAAGGAGCCGGAGTCAAATGGCCACCAATCTGATTTTGTCTTTGATTTTTTCCGTCATTCCAGTTGCAGTGCTTTTTTTCTATAGACCTTTTTTTTTGTCTGTGTTTTGTATAGAGGTTGTACTCGTTTACAATTTCATTATATGTGATTTATCTTCTTCCACTGGATATTTATGGTTTATATTCTATTCATGGTTTGCCTTTCTTGTTGTTTTAGTGCTTATTGGTTATGTCTAAATGTATAACAACAACTTCAAAAGAGTGGCTTGCTGTGTGTTATTTAAGGAGCTTTTCTTTGATCATCTTCATAGATAACTTGTATGTCAACTTTATTGAGTGCCTAAAGGCTAGGCCATACTACTCATTCATTTATGTATAGTTTTCCTTAATCCCTTTTGATTGCAATCATTATTTGCTTAGTTGATTTTATTCATTGATAATTGCTGTCATTATTGGTCTCACTACTTTTAATTGCTTCTGATCGGGGAGGGGACATATGAAGTCTTGGTATTGCTTGTGTTGTGATGTATTTTGATTGATGAATAATGAACCATTTCTTGTATGTTATTTGTTGCAGTTAGTAACTCTCTATAACTGTTATAGCGGCTTTTTAACATAGTGATAGTATCTTTTTATGTCTATTAATATCTTTTTAACATTATATGTACCTTCTATTTTCATTTTCATTATTTCAAGTTAGTAACTCCCTATAATTGTTTAGTGGCTTTTCAATATAGTGATAGTAGCTTTCTGTGTCTGTTAGTATCTTTTCAAATTAATGTTAGTAACTTCTGTTTTCAAATCAGTAGCTCTCTATAACTATTGTAGTGGTTTTCCATCACAGTTATTGTAGTTTTCTATACTTATGTTAGTAGCTTTTCAAGTTGATGTCAGTAGCTTTTCTATTTTCATTTTGATTGATTTTAAGTATGTCAATAGCTTATCAAATATGAAATTCATTTTTTTTTCTATTGTGATTTCGTATAACTAGCATTTCTTGTTTGAAATTTGTGTTACACTATCAACATGGATAATCAACTAGTTTTTGTTGCAATTAGTATCTCTATCAGTAGTTTTTTTATTACTGGTCCAGTAGTTTTTTACACGTGCTATAATAGTTTTCTTATACTTATTTCAGTAGCTTTTTCTTACTGGTCCAGTACCTTTGTACATATTTGATAATAGCTTTCTGTACCTATTTCAGTAGCTTTTTATTACTGGTCCAGTAGCTTTGTACGTGTGTTGTAGTAGCTTTTTGTACCTATGACTGTAGCTTTTTAGATTACTTATTTTTTATTATCTAGTTGATAAAGAGTGGCACAGTGGTGAATTGTTGTTTTTAGTTTTCATTTCAAATTCTAATATTTTGTTGTATCTTTGTTCTTGCAAAATTCTTCCCTTTGCATTTGTTCTATCTTCTTGCAGAATTCTTTCCCTTTGCATTTGCAAAGTAGATTCTGAAAATCATGTGAATTTGGGTTGTGAAGCCTCCCTTAACTAAGAAATCATCTAGCCAACCAAGAAATGTTGAAATGAACTCAGTTGCTGAAGGTGGCAAATTAGTCCTATTGTTAGTGTAGTGTGGTAGAGCTTGACAACAAGAAACATCAATGGTGGTTATTTGAAAAATGACAATAGTAGTACAACATTGATAGTAGCTTTATAAAACAATTGTAATAGATTTTCACAACTATGGTAGTAGCTTTTTACAACTATGAAAGTAGCTTTTTACATAGTTATATCATTGTTGAATCTAGCATATTTTGTGTATCATTGAATATGTTTTATGTTCTCTATTACAGTAGCATTTTTATTTTAGTTGTATCTTTTAAATTTTCATAGCTTTGTAGTTTTTGAGAATAACTTTCTCAGTCTTTGGGAGTAGCTTTTGTTCTGATTGGTAGTAGTTTTTGTTTTGTTTGGTTTGGTTATTGCTTTTGGTGTTGATGAGAGTAACTTTTGGTAATGGTGAGAGTAGTTTTTGGTACTGGTGATAGTAGCGTTTGTTGCTGGTGACAGTAGAGTTTGTTGTTAGTGACAGTAGCTTTTGGTTCTGGGGATCATAGGATTTGTTGGTAATAGTAGCTTTTGTAACATCGCCGGAGGTTGCCGGAAATCTCACCAGTGTAGCTTTTTGTTGCTAGCAACAGTAGCTTTTGGTGTTAGTGACAGTAGTTTTTGTGATCGCCGGGGTTGGCCGGAAGTTGGTTGGAAACCCGCCGGAGTCGGCGGGAGACCCGTCAGAGTTGGCCAGAGGTCGACCGGAGATCCGCTGGAGTTGGCTGGAGATCTCGTCGGAGAGGAGAGAGAATGATTGTTGACTTTTTGCTATAGTGGCATTTATGTAAATATGTTAATTTTTATATCCAAAATTTAACACACTTTTTAATCTAGTAGTCTTTATGAGGGAAAAAAAAATAGTTGATAACCTTATGGCTAAAAAAACATTCAAATATGCATTTATATGTGTAGATACCTCTCACTATGCATGACTAGTTTGCTACCTCACTAAGTATAAACAACACCCTCATGGGATCCAACCGCTACTTGCATCTTATAGCCCTATGTTCAAGCTACGCTACAGTATCTGGAAGCGGCAAATACACCGCCGGGAAGCCACATTCCCTGTCTTGCCAAGTTGCCCTCACAACATAGCTTTTCTATACTAGAATAGTGATATTTGAGTCCCACATCGGAAACCATGTAAAGGAAGAGCATTCCTTCACCTATAAAAGGCATGCCTCCTCCCACAACTCAACACACTCCATTACACTCATGTAATCCACTTGGGCCTCAAGGCTCAACACACTAATACAACATTCAAGTGGACGTAGTCTCCCGCTAAGGCGGGAGATGAACCACTATACTTCTTGTATGTGTCTCTCTCTCTTCTCTCTTTACTTAACGTTAATTAGACCCCTCGGTTCCAAACATTAACATTGGCGCCGTCTGTGGGAAGCCGATACAATGGCTTCGTTACTTATCATGCTTTAAGTCAACTTAACGAGCTCAAAATTCTCTTTCCCTGAGTCATCAAAATTGGTCCGCTCACTGAGCACCCAATTTCTTTGATTATCACTCACTGTTTTCAAAATCATCATCAGCTCCCAGTGGCTACCTTTAGTTACATCAAGTATCCCATCTTTGGCGGTAAACACAAAAAATCCAGAACAACCACCAATCCCATCCTTGGTTGCAACTCGCTCAATAGTCACAAAACAATATTTTGTTTGCTTCTCTACGCAAGAAGCCCGTGCCGCCAGCTCAAATGTTTTCCATGACAAGCTGCCTCCATCAAATGCCAAGCAGTAGTAGCAAAAAAGCAACCTTGGGTGCATATTTGCTATGGACACCCATTTGCAGATCAGTTTGCAGCGTCAATCAAAGCCTAGCTCCAGCAGCTAGTCTTCCGCCCGCTAGTTGCCACTAGTGGCTCCGCCTGCCAGCCCAGCGGTAACCCAGCACCTCCGCTGACCACCATCACCGCCGGCTATCCTCTGCTGGCCAATCTCTAACCAGCGCCAAAGCATGCTTCTCAGCTTCAATCACCGCCAGCGACACCGCTAGGGAGTACCTCCGCCAGCGGCAGCACCAGCATCTTCCGCCAAGCACTGTCAGCGGCAGCACCAAAATTCCTCCGCCGAGCACTGTCAGCGGCAGCGCCAAAATTCCTCGCCGAGCTCTGTTAGCGGCAGAGCCAAAATTCCTCCACCAAGCACTGTCAGCGGAAGCGCCAAAATTCCTCCTCCGAGCTCTATCGGAGGCAGCTCCAAAATTCCTCCGCCGAACTTCGTAAGCGGCAGCGATAAAATTCCTTCGTCAATACTAAGCGCTAAGCACCATCTGCCTAAAAAGAGTTCTGCTAAGCTCATGACCTCCGCTAGCAAGTCGACCTCCGCTGACTGTCATCACCGCCGGCTATCCTCTGCCAAGTACAGTTGAGTTGTCAGCTGGACTCATCTTATGTACGTCTCCGAGCATCCAATTTGAGCTTCACTATTCAAACAGTGGTTTCACCACTAACTTCACTTGCGGTCAGAGCAGCAAAACAAAAGAAAGCTAAGTTCCTCTCGCTTTATATCCATGATTCTCATTAACACAAAACACCAGACACATGTTTCGCAACTGAATCATTATAACTTTGGAGCAGCATGATTCTTACTTTGCTGCCACTTGCCAAAAGCATGACATACTTTGACACTTACCCTGTCTAAGCAACGGCCACGTATATTTGTCATTGCTTTGTTTATGCTCTGTGTGTACACTTTGACAGTAAGACTCACAACTAATGGTTGACAACAAACTATGCTTGCTTAAAGTTTAATCGCAATTGCCATTTGATAATCACCTATTTGAGCTTGGCATCTCATGATCAAAGTACATCAGTTTCAATTTTAGCTTCACCTACTTGAATTGGAAGTCGAACTTGCTCATGCTTGTCAGTAACTCACAAATATTATTATATATATTGTGCACTTCCAAATGACATTATTATATATATTGTGCACTTCCAAACGTACTTGGCCTTTTCATTGAATGCATGCTCTGCTGCACTCTAACTTAGTGCCACATATAAACACTTATCATACACTTGTCTGCTAAGCTTCTTGTGCTCTCTTAATTTATCTACATATGAAGAGATATTTGAGGCTATAGCCACCACGTGTCCAGCGCCCCTAAGCAACGACCTAAAGCATCCTTTCTTTGCTTCTTGCATATCCTCATACGCACATACGTCTTTAACTTATGTACATGGTGACATCAAATTGCTATGCATTTCTAGCTTTTGTTGTTTGAAGGATACTCATACTTCTCACCATATATATTTTATGGGGTTGGGCATATGTACATACACATAAGTTGTTGCATATGTATGTCAATGCAACATGATTATCTCACTTGTGCCATATGCATTTAGACACAAATGATGCTGTCATTGCAATGTTCCAATTATCATTGCACATAATGAGTTTGGTTAAACATACATTTGACACTCAAAGTGAATATATATGCAACTTATTTGTCATCAACTATTACTTGCTATACACTTTGCTTCAAATCTTATCAAAGTACATATGCAAGACTAGTGTGTTGATTTTACATACTCATGTACTAATCACCTATTTTGCTTCAAGGGGACATAATCACCGATCACCTCTCCAAAATTAACGAAATCATCATACTTCTACTAAGGTGCTTTGCCAAAGCAATGGAGCGTCATGCTTGGACAACTCCAATATGATTTGGGTACTTACATCAATTTCAAACCCCAACTAACTCCAAATCGGCATAAGATAAGTCACTATATCTTATCTCTTACGCTCTTGCAATTAGAGCATTTGCCATGACTATACATGTCTCCATGACCCTTAAGCATGCTTACAAAATGTTATTAGCGTCCACATTACAAGTACATGCTATACACATATGCCATGCTTCTATTTTAATTGCAACTCAATTAAATAAACATGTGACAACTCCTCTAGAAGCTTGTGACACTTACGACTTAATTAAACATGCTCGGATAAACGACTTACTCGGGTTACGACTTGCTTGGGTATCGAGTATGGCCACGACTTGCCCTTGGGCCACGTCCCGCATGCTCGCACAGCGCCTACACGCTCAACTACATCCAACTTGCTCAACTACACCAAACTTGCTCGATCATGTCCAACATGCTTTACTTAAACCCTAAGTTCACAAACGCTTCATACTATGTCACCGGGACTACTCCCACAAATTTGTTTGGACACCCATTACACTTGCCACTATCTATTGTGCGTGTTATATGGCCATAAGATCCGCATATACAACTACCAATATTTTACATGTTTATACACATTAATGGAATATTGAATTCTTCTATCATTTGTTGCTTGCAACAAATCGAATTCTTTTCGCATTCCATTAATACGAACGGTAGCCAATACAACAAACATTCTACATATGCCTGTTTTTGTCTCATTGTGTAGGTTAAAAGAGTCCCTTCTTGCTTACGGAGTTCTGGGACTTATAGGGGCTAGGCGCCTCTTAGACATTGTTTATGCTTGATGACTTCATGATTATAACTCCCTAACCAAGAAACTCCTCTTACTTGGGGACTTCGGGGACTTGTAGATACCTCTCACTATGCATGGCTAGTTTGCTACCTCACCAAGCATAAACAACACTCTCATGAGATCTAACCGCTACTTGCATCTTATAGCCCTATGTTCAAGCTACGCTACGGTATCCAGAAGCGGTAAATACGCAGTCGGGAAGCCACTTTCCCGGCCTTGCCAAGTTGCCCTCACAACATAGCTTTTCTATACTAGAATAGTGATCAATTCAAAAAAAAAAAAAAAAAAATACTAGAATAGTGATATTTGAGTCCCACATCGGAAACCATGTAAAGGAAGAGCATTCCTTCACCTATAAAAGGAATGTCTCCTCCTACAACTCAACACACTCCATTACACTCATGTAATCCACTTGGGCCGCAAGGCTCAACACACTAGTACAACATTCAAGTGGACGTAGTCTCCCGCTAAGGTAGGAGATGAACCACTATACTTATTGTATCTCTCTTTCTCTCTCTTCTCTCTTTACTTAACGTTAATTAGACCCCTCAGTCCCAAACATTAACAATATGTAATTATCTCAATAAAAAAAAAATTATACATTTTTGTCTCAGACTCTTAGTCACCGTTTGTCTAAGAAGTGTGAATCAATTACGCAGCCGCCGAGCTACCTCTCTCTGAGGCTCAGTCCTGCCGATCTGACTTCCTCAGTCCCTCACCGAGGCTCCTTCTGACTCTCTGAGGCTCAGAGGCTCAGTCCCGCCACTGAGCCACCTCCACCGCTCCATGAATTGAAGTAAGGGTCAATTAGAATTGTTTTTCATTTGGGTTTTAATCGATTCTGTTTGTATATGAATGAATGGGTTTATCCTTTTTGATGATTGATAGTTTGTTACTGAGAAAGTCTATAGATGTCGGTCGGTTTTGTGCTCTCCGGGCCAAGATGATGATAATAATGCAAAGGAGAATACCTTGCTATATATAGCATTGGAATACCTTCACTACAACAAAATGGGCTATAGGACACCAATTTTGGGCACTCTTCTAAATTGGTCTGTATGTTGAATAGTTTTGCACCGTTTAATTTGATCGGTGACTTGTAATGAAGATGCCACTGACAGTCGGTGGCCCAATGCTCACATTTGATTAAATTATTCATTATTGGTATGTTTGGTTACAAATATTTACGGGTTTGCCCCCAGTTTTCATCCCTTGATCAGCAAAAGCATGGGGTCTTCGTTTTTTGGTCAGATGACAAGAATGGGTGATGGCAGGAAATCCAAAATTTGTTCCAAAATTATCGTTTGTTTATTGTATTTGAAAGTTGAAACCCACCCAGTATCCACAACACACACTTGATCACTTTACCAAAAAATGACCTGGCTCTCTCGGAATGAGATTGGAAGGCTGAATCTTCTCAGAGACGTTGTCCATATTTGGCCTCTGTAACCTCGGTCACCAGGGTGGACTCCTCTACAAACCACCATCCGTTGCTGTAATCATGGCTGGAGGGCTGTTGAAGATATTGATCTGAGCATGATGATCTCAGAATTTTCGGGGGTTTCCGACACCCAAGAGGTCTGAAATTATTGTAAGTTTCAATTTTCATTAGATTACAGTGATCATGGCTAGTGGACTGTTGAAGATATCTAAGATATTATTGTCAGTTCCAATTTTCACTTTATCCAACCTAATTAATTAAATTCTGCTTGTAATTTATCAATAAACCCTTGATTTAGGTGGCTTACTGGATATGCTACCAATTGATCTTTGAAAAATGGTCTCCTTGTTATTCATAGTTGCTGACTGAGTAAACAAAAGAATCCTTTTTTATAGTTTGATTCTGATTTAGTTATGTATTTGGGCACTACCTAAGATTAGTACGGTGCTTCAAGACTTGGTTGCTTTCAATTCTGTAAAGCATCATATATGTACTTACTATTTGATTTTTCTTATCAAAAATTTGGTTTTGTAGGAACAATTAAGGTCTAATAGTCAGTGTCAGGCATAAACTTAATGCTTTTTGCCTTTATCATGGTTCCTTTAGGTTTCTGCTGCATTGTAAGTTATGCAACAATGGTAGTTCTGATTTGGTAGTCATGTTCTCTGTTTCAATATTTCACTCTTGGATTCTAGGACTTTCTTTTTGTCTGCTTATATTATTGTTCTTCTCTCCTTTATCGCTGGCATGTTGGTTAGTACGTTCTGTATCCTATCGTATCTTTTCTTACATCTTTTTGTGCTTCCAGTTTGTCATCCTTAGTTTATTTGGATGGCTAGGTATGTTTCAGTGGGAAGGTTTCAAAGTTCTTCTGACTTGGAAGTCTTGACTAGTGAGCATCCGTGAATTATGAGTGATTTCTCTTTGTTACAAACCCAAATGCAATACATTTTATATTCAAATAAATACTACTTGTATTATATTCCGTTAATGTGAGAAACCATACAAAAAGCAGTCTTCATAGCTCTTTGTTTATTGTACTTCCTGTAGCGAGTGAGAAACCAACCAAGCTATTACTTTATTTTTGAAGGTAATACTCCTCCCTTTTTTTTTTCACATTAGTAGAGGATCCAAGGGATTTTAAGTTTCAGAGCTTGCATGTAATGTCTAGCATTTTACTTTTGGGATTACTAGTCATGACACTTATATCCATATATCACGTTTGTCTGTGATGGAAACTACTGAAGCTGTGAGAATGTGAAATTGTGTTCATTGGGCTGTAATGGGAAGCATGCACCATGCATACTCCTGTTAACTTTGTTTCTTTGTTATTGACAGTGGTGTATCTCAGGATTGTTACATTTCATTTGGGTTGGCTGGATGATTGCCGGTTCTCATAACCTGAATATTTTCTTTTCAATTATTGAAGAAAAATTTAAAGTAAATTCCTTTCTTATGAATATATACTTTAGACTTTTGCAGTGAAATAGCATAACTTGTTATATTCTTTCTGTAGAATCTAAATGCTTGTTGATGGTTCTTTTTAGTTTATATATGATAAAGTGGTATGTCGTAACCTATTTACATAATTACATTTGCGACATCAATGACAGGCCTTGTGGTAACTATTGTCTTTTTCTTATCCGGTTACTTTTGCCTGATCTGTTCAACAAGGCTCTTCACCATACTGGTTTTGGTTCTATCAGCTCATTGTTTTCCATTGAAGGTATTTAGGTTTCTATTGAGTATATATTGTATTTGGCAGTTTGTTGTTGAAGTTTGTAATATCTATCTTTTCTTTGGTATTCATATATGTCTCAGCCTCATTAATTAATTCACTCCATATAATTAATTTTGTTGCTCATATCATCGAGAAGGAAATATTGTTTCCAATGCCATTGACATTTGCGGATGGGGTCAAGGTAAAACCAAATTATGGTGTACGAAATAAGTGAACATTGTTGGCATGGAGCTTTTGCTTTTGAATCAACTGATAGTCTGACAATGAGGTTACTTTATTTATCACTATTTCTGGAAACTTCATATGTGAAACCCGATCAGTTTGCTATTCTATGTTTTCAGACTTTAGTGTGTTTATTTGTGAGTTTAACTTATTGTACAGGTATTTAAGGAATTTCTAAACAAGCAGCTGCAAGGTTAAGAAAGCTCCTAGTTGGGCGGAAGTTGAAGTGATAAGACAAATTGGTGAAGGAAATACTGAATGTTAGGGTTAACATCAGAAGCTACATGAGAGCTAAGCTAAGTATTATTGTTCTTCTTTCTGTTTTGATTCCTTCAGAACACACATGTTCCTTGAGAACTAAATTAGGTAACTTTGCTTTCTATTCCTCTACAGTTTCAAGTATGAAGAGGCATCTTGACGAGAAGACGTCGGTCGACATGTTAAACAAGTCATTTTCCATTGTGCAGTTATGACAACTATGGAATACAAGTCTCTCATAAGTGTTTTGAGAGGTTTTTCATTTGCTGTGTAATTGCTGTAATATGATTATACAATCCAAAACATGGGGCAGGCCGGGGGAAAAAGGAAAATTTATAAAATAAATGCTTGATTTTGGTGCCAATTAAACTGGCGCAATAATTTGTTTTTTTTTTTTTAATTTTTTTAAATGCTGTTTGGTTTTCACACCGATACATCAGTTTATAATAGTGTAGAAAATTAATAAAATCAATGAGTTGACATCAGATGTGTCAGTAACATGCTTTAAATGGGCCATGGCGTTTTCAGTGGAAAACACAGCACCGATGCTAGAATGGTGCTGTATGCTCTATAGGAAACCCCGACTAAGGGCACTGACATCAGTTCGGTGGCTGCATAGTGGCTATTCATGGTTTTGGTGGCTAACGTGAGTATTTGACACCCTTGATCGATGGCGTCCTATGCTTGTTTTTGTAGTAGTGCTTGTTGTATATAGCATCGGTTTTGTATAATCAATTAGAGAAGTGAGAATAGCGCCTCTGTTGTTGTATATAATAATTAGAATACCTTGCTTTTGTTGTGCAGACGGTGGTAGTATTAGATGGGAGCAGCGGAGCAATTTGGTTCCAAACCTCAAAACAATAAAAAAATGAATTCTTCGCAAAATTTTTATTTAGCAAAAATTAGCCAACGGAAACTCAATTCCCCGCTACGTCCTTAGTTGGTAGGCCTTACATTGGTTGTTTCTTTAAACTTGTCTCCTATCATCTTGGCGTCTGATTCTCTCCATGTCATCTCAGCTCTTACTACTGAAAACTTTACTATGGATTGGACGGTGGTTCCTTTGATCCTGAAAATTCGCTCTCTTGCCAATTGCCATTCCCATGTTAGCTGGAGTTGGTCCAGCAGACAAACCAATCTTGCAGCTGATTATATTGCTGCTCTGGCTTCCAGGAGGACGTGTACATCGGATTGGGTTTCCAATCCTCCTTCCTCCTTTTTTAATTTATTGTTGTCTGATGCTTCTCAGGCTTCTCACATCCCTTCCCAGAACTCTGTTCCTTTTTTATGTGGAATAGCTAGCTTTTTTCTTTGTACTCCTTTCTTTGTTCTTTTAATATAATTGTTTTCGTCAAAAAAAAAAAGAAAAAGAAAAAGAAAAAGCCTAGCATCTCTGAACCCCTAATGGATGAGAATATTCTGCATTCAACTAGCGAAAGGTGCAATATAAAGGAAAATGCTGGATACTTTTGAGGTTCCTTTTCTAATTCAGAGTGTACAGACCAACCCTATGTGTGTAGACTGGTTTTGTTTGCATGAAATTACGGCATACTACCTATTTACTTATTATTGCATTAATATACTGTAGAGTTTCGCCTACAAAAATTGGATTATTAAAGTACAAGGATTACTCCCTTAACTGTTTTATTAATGAACTCCCTTAACTGTTTTATTAATGAACTCCCTTAAATGTTTTATTAAATGAATTACTAGATTTGTATTATGTACAAAACTCGTTATGAGATTAAACTTGGAAGTTGGAACCTTAATTCAGTCTAATATAAATCATGGTCTTTTAAACTAATGGCCATGAGAAGATGGAGACATTGAGTACTGTACTTTCAAGTTTGAACCCATTTAATTGTGTAGATAATCAGAAGAATCATATTCTATCAATTTATCCTAAGGACAACATATTCCCATCTTGACACTTAGATTCCTTTTCCCTGGGATTATATATACAAGGACAAAGTTCATTGAAGTGTATCAAAACTGAAAATGGCATCTGTAGGCCAGATATTTCTTAGGTCTCAGAAGCAAGAAGGTTCTGATAAATCCAAAGTCATGAACATCGAGCATGCAAAGGGTAACAGCTCAGCGCCACCACAGCCTGCTTCTAAGAACGGCCAAGGTGAGCAAAAGAAGAATGGCAATAAGAAAAAGAAAGGCAAAGGGAACGGTGATGTTTTCAGGGTTCAGGGCAACAACATCAATGGAGGCAAAGCTGACAAGTGCGGAGTTTTTGGATTTGGTAACAAGTATTATGGCAGCAAGAAACGAAAAGAAGATGAGTCAAGTGAAGAAGAAAGTGACTCCAATGATGAAGACGAAGAGTGAAACTTATGTATGTACGTATATGGTTAAGGATCGGACCATAACTCAAATAATGTATGCCTTGTTGGCTGCCTTAACCTTAGCATTAAACTATAAAATAGTTGTACAATAACAGAGGTTCTGTTGGCCTCTTTCTTATTTTCTGCACACGTATTAACAACATGAGAAAATTGTCTTTAAAAAAAAAAAATTTAACTGGGATCGGAAATGGGGGGAATCGAAGTTGAGACATCTACTAATATTTTATTTCAGATAAAATTGGCAAGAACTGGTATTTTGTTTCAGATAAATGCTATATAACCGTATCCCTTGCATGGCTTGGTCAGCCTATGGCTTGGCGTGGTTTGCCATGCATTGCCCTTCTTGCCTTCCCCCTTGAATTGCATGAGCTGCTTTACCTTGCACTAGTCGTTCTGGGTAGCACTGCATAATACATCTTTTCCTTTTGTCAAAGACAAGCTATGCAGTCATCTGGGTGCGAAAATGGGTAAATTTGCTAACAGCGAGCCGTTGAGCTCAAACAAATTCGCTGGGCCTGGATAGTTACTAAGCGAGGTTGGATGTGCCTCGCTGTAAGCCTGTAATCAGCCTCCCAATTTATCTACGGATAGAGATGAAATGAAATCATGAGCAATATGCAGGGATCGAATATATCCTTTCCGATCCGATCCGATTCAAAACCACCTCTTTCCGGTTAGAGCAAAATTTGTAGAGATAATTCAAATACGAATCCGCTGGGGGAGAGAGCCAGCCGGTGATTTTATAGGTCAGTGAGCATCTGTTTGCTGCTGGCCACGTCATTTTATTTGTGATTGATTGCGTGGCAAGTGGCCATTGGGGAGTGTGACTCTGATGGGTCATTTATTAATAATCCATGACCCACGATTGAGATGGGCTGTGAAGACTTGAGGAAATCTTTTCCCATCAAGATATTTAGGAATGTTTTCCCAACTCATATTTGTTCTTAACTTTGTAGTTTCATACTATATGATTGATTCGCATTTTTCGTGTGTCCTTAAATCAATTTAAATATCTGAAGCATAGACGGAGTTGGTTTTAGTGGATATGGAATCTCATAAAAATGAAGGAGATGCAGCAACCTATTAACACATGAGAGCAAAGTCAGATTTTAAAATAATAATAGTACTTGTTAAATAATTTTCAAAACCAATAAAACTTTTAAATGCCCATAAAGATGAAGGAGGTGTGTAAGATCAACACATGAGAGCAAAACCGCTACGTAATTTGGGGTGCACAATTGCCCACGAAACTCACCTATTAAGCATGACTTGAAAATAGATCGAATAGTGAATCTGATTGCACGCATTCAACTTGATCAAAACATTTCTCATTCTTAGATTTGAGACGCATAGTTAGTGAAGACAAACTCTAACGTGTTTTAATCATATTTCGTAATGTATATATAAAGCATAATTCTTATTCTCCTCGGTGACGAGCTCATTCATCTTGTTGTAATTATACATACTAGTCTTATATGCTATGCATATGTAAAACAGTTTTTTTTTTAAATTTCTTTTTGTATTAATGATTGAAGTTAGAGAAATATGAGGAGTTATCTGTAGATGAGGGCAATGAGAAATATGGTAGTGGGAAGTTATCCAAGTACAAAATGGGTTAGTGGGAACATTTCTTTTTTCTTTTAACTATTTATTAGTATTTTATTATTTACTATAATACCCTTGAAATATTAGAAATTAATTAAAAATAAGAGTAAATTACATATAAGTGTATCTTTGAATGTTTTTTTAGCCATAAGGCTACTAACTAGTTTTTTTTCCCTCATAAGGCCACTAGATTAAAAATGGTGTTATATTTTGGATATTAAAAACCAACATATTTACATAAATGCCACTACAGTACAAAGTCAACCATCATTCTCTCTCTCCTCTCCGGCGAGGTCTTCGGTCAACTCCGGCAGACCTCCAGCGAACTCCGGTGGGTTTCCGGGCAACTTCCGGCCGATCTCCGGCGAAGGTCTCCGCCCAACTTTCGGCGACCACAAAAACTACTGTCTCTAACACCAAAAGCTACTGTGGCTAGCAACAAAAGCTACTCTGATGAGATTTCCGGCAACCTCCAGCGAGGTCGCAAAAGCTACTGTCACCAGTAACAAAAACTACTATGGTGAGATTTCCAGCAAAGTCACAAAAACTACTGTCACCAGCAACAAAAGTTACTGTCACGAGCAACAAAACATACTCTCACCAACACTAAAAGCTACTCTCTCCCACCAACACTAACTATTGTCGCCAGCAACAAAAGCTACTATCACTATAAACAAAAACTACTATCACCAACACCAAAAACTGCTTAACCATCACCAAAAGCTACTATCACCGATACCAAAAGCTATTACTAAGCAAAACAAAATCTATTCGCAGAGAATGAGAAAACTATTACCATAGCCTCACAAAACTACTATCACCGACTGAGAAAGCAATTACCAACCAATACAAAAGCTACAATGAAAAATCAAAACAACTATAAATATAGCAGAGATTGAGAAAACTATTACCATAGTCTAACAAAACTACTATCACTGACTGAGAAAACTATTACCAATCAATACAAAAGCTACAATAAAAAATCAAAACAACTATAAATATAGCCTTGCACTGCTCAAATTTGAATGTATTGCACATATCATAATCCATCAACATAACTTGTATCCATGAGCATCATTCACTAGAGTAAGCCGTAAAATCCATAGGAATTACTAAAATCAACCCAAGGCTGTCAAACTGAATGACAAATTTCAACAAATGAGTTTCAACCTTTTCCAAAAACAATAACAATGCATAATTCAAGCCTCAAATCTATACAAAAATCAAAAACTCAGCAAAACGAACAAATAGAACGATCAAATTCCAAATCTCCAACCCTTCAAATTGAAACAAAAAAACTTGTATTAGAAAAACAGGTTTCAAAATGAATGAAAAATCGACAAAACCAAACCATTGAAGGCAACTTTCTAAGGGCTAAGGTCGGTGGCGAAGCGAAGCCAGTAAAAGTAGAGTAGTAATTGCCGGAATTTGGTGTTGAAGGTTCGGAAAGCATAAAAGCAGTGGGGATTTTGGAAATCAGGGACCGGTGCCGGAATCTCAATTTCAGAATCGAAGGACGGCGGCGTCAGCTACACACTTGATTTGGAGGACGACTCCACAAGCGTCGACGACATCCTCCTCCGGTCGCAGCTGCCGGCCTTCGCCTCCTAGAGTTGGACCCCGCAGGAGAAGTCGACCACAAGCCGACATATTCTGGATCACGTTCCAGAGGAAGATAAGGATAACCGGAGTTGGAGGTCACCGACGGAGAACAATCTGAAGGAGAAGTGTCACCGATCGATGTGTCGACGGATCTCCCGAGTTCAAATTGCGACACCGCTATCCAAGACCCGAAGGTTAACCCTCTTGTGGAGAACCAGATGCTTATGGTAGGCTCAAAATCTACTCGCCGTTTGACAATCAGGTACTTCGCCGGCGAGATCGTGAGGTCTGCGACGTCGTCATGTCAGTTTGTGAAGGAGGGAGAGAGAGAGAGAGAGAGAGAGAGAGAGAGAGAGAGAGAGAGAGAGGAGAATTCGATATGTTTCAGATCGAAAAAGAGAGAGAAAGTGGGTTGAGGGTAGAATAGGAATAGCACAAAAAGAAGCTGATGGTTTTGGGCTCTAAAGTGGCCTTATGTATACAAAAAAATTTAAGTTGCCTTATAACTTATTAAAGTTTCAAAATGACACTTATATGTAATTTGTTATAAAAATAATATATGATATGGGTCTTTGTGTCTTTTCACGTCTACTTTGGCTAATAAAGTGGGTTCTCTTAATAATAGTATAGATACTAAAGGCGCTAGAGCGGCACTGTTCCTAGCACTGTTTGAGTGAAAGGACTGTTTTGCCCTCTTTTTTTTTTCATGATTTACGTCTTGCCATTGTAGATCTGGGTTTTTGGCCCATAGAAGGGTTGTGATCAGAAGAAAAACAAAGCGAAGAAAAAGAAAAGTGATTGTCGTGTTTGAGCAGAAAGCGAGAGAAGGGTATTTGGTTTTGTTTTGATAAGATCGAATTTGTAGCTTGAGTGGGTGTAGGTTCGTAAGTTTTCTGCTTTCTACTGCTATTGCTTTTGTTAGTTTTTGTGTGGTTTGTTTGGGTCTTTTGTTGTCGGCGGTTTTGAATTTTTATGGGTTTTTATTGGGTCTTTTGCTGTGAGGATAAGAATCTTGCGCTACCTGCTATATCCTTTCAGAGTTTCAGTGTATAGGCGAATCGAGCTTCAGCTTCGCTGTTATGTGTGATCAAATTTTGCCATCAACGTCAACGATCGTGAAAGCTTGGTGGTATTTCGATTTGGTTCCAACACACTCTAAACTGATTTTCTTGAATTGGTTACGTTTTTTTTCCAGTTTTCTAGCTATTATAATCGGTGTGGTTTCTTTTTGTTTTGTATCCAGTGCTTTGGGTTTTGAGTGGTTCGAGTTTATGACGAGAATATTGGGTTGAAAACAACTAGAATAGTTGTGCTATTTAATTGTATTTATTTTTGTTTAATTGATTAGCTGAAAATTGTGTTTGTTGTGATTGGGCTCTAGCGTCAGACTTCAAATAGAACAGCTCCAGTTAGTGAATTGGTTGTGTATCAGCATTTTTACTTTCTTTCTTTTGAAAAGGAAGCATTCTATATGAACTATAACAGAAAGATTTTTGTATGAATTGTTCATTTAATTAATACTTTTTAATTCAATTTGCAGACTATCAACTCAGCCACGATCGAGAGATAAATAGATTGGTTTTTTTTCCCACGGTTCTGGAAAAAGAAAGGACAAGAGCAGAAATTTAATCCCAAAGTTTGAGAGCTTTTGTTATCTGGGTTTTGTTCTTCTTTTGTTAAAGTTTAATTTTTTTTTTTTGGTGAGAAGTTTGTTAGGTATTTGAATCACTTTGGTTGATGATTTTTGTTCATTTGAGTCATTATGTTTGATTGTTTGGTATCCGAGTTCTCAAAGTTTTTGCATTTGATTGATCATGGGTAGTTTGGCAAACTGCTTCTTTGTACCACTTGTTCACACAACAGCTCTCTCTCTCTCTCTCTAGATCTTTTGGGCACAGTTTTTACTCCCTATGCTTTCTGTTTTAAAAAAAAAAGCTCAGTTTTTAACACCGCCCCATTGTTTCAAAAGCCATTTTGCACCACTCTATTGCAAATGGGTGAGTTGTTTTCATCAACATTGTATTACCGCGAGGGTCTTTTATAGAGATATTTCAGTTTAGATGGTAATTAGATCATAGAAGAGAGAGCCAGCTTAGATATCACTTATCATATTCTGCATTTACTTTCTAATTTGATTCACACACTATTTCTTCATTGACAGGTACTGGTGGTATAAACATTCACAATCAGGAAGAACTTCCAGGTGGTACAATGACAATCATCTTAAATGTTTTTGCAAATTTAACTCGATTTCTCAAACTTCTTTGTATTGTTTTTGAGCTAGAATCAAAGGAAAGTGCAATAATGAGCTAGGGGAATCCCAACAGGAAAGAAACAACCATCCTAGGGCTGGGACAGTTCGGGTTTGCCAGAAAAAAAACAAGAACGGAGACCGAACAGATGGGGCAAAATTCGGGTCGGTTTGATGATTTCTAAAGTCTGAAACCGAGCAAAACCCGAACCGACATCTATCGATTCGGTTTCACGATTTTTCGGTTCCATTTATGCTTGAATATGATCTAACTCTATTTGAATCCCAACATCTATAAGACTGAAATAATTGGTACGAAGAATTGAAGAAGAAGCGAAGAAGGAGGAGGAGGAGGAGAGAAGAAAAACTGAAAAAGAATGGAGGAGGAGAAAAACTGAGGGTCGCAGCGAAGAAGTGAAGGAGGAGGAGGAGAGAAGAAAAACTGAGAAAGAACGGAGGAAGAGAGAAGAAAGAGAATAGAGAAAGAGAAGGGGAGAGGTGGGTGGCCGACACTTCAGAGAGAGAGAGAGAGAGGGGATGAGTTTATAATTTAATAAAAGAAGAAAGATGCAAGTGCGGCACATAACCTAAAAAGATGGAGAGAGAGGATGAGTTTTATAATTTAATCAAAGAAGAAAGAGGCATGTGCAGAGAGAAACAAAAAAAGATGTATATGTGGATGGGTGGCCCGTGGGCACATCAAGCTGACAGTAAACATTAAACAAAGCAAAATATGTAAAACCATCTCGGTTCGGGTAAAGACATAAATTAATTATGGGAACCGAAACCGAACCGGCTTCTAGCATAGGGAACCGAACCAGAGCAAAATAGCTAAATTTATGATAGAAAACCGAACTGAACCGACCAATTTGGATCGGTTCGAACCAGTTCCTCGGTTTTTCGGGTCTAAAGTCCCAGCCCTAAACCATCCTATACAACATGAATTTCTGTCATGAACAAACTGATTGTTGAAAAGTGATTATGTCTTAGCACTGTATTAGATTCTCCCATAATTCTTGAGGTTTACCACAATCAACAGTCAAATTTTAGTACATGGTTTCTTTTTAATTTTGTATTTTCATTTTTTGTGTTATTACCTAATTATGCAATGTTTGTTTTCCATTCAGGTCAAGGTGAAGAGATATTTGGAAAGGAGGGAAGCTGATGGAGGGACTTGATCTACTTCATCTTTTATTGTAAAACAGACTTAAATCTTTTGCTAATATAATGATCATGTCAACTATAGTTTTTATGCTTTTAAATTTAACCCTTAAATAACGTTGTGTTACCTCCAAAACCTGCGACAAAGTGAGGGCACGATTTCTAGTTGATAACAAAACGTCATAAAGAGTTGAAGTCAAATACGTCGATCAAGAACGAGCTCGTGCCATTGACACGAGTAGCGGTGCTTGTACTTCAAAGCCTGCATGGTTCCCACGTGTTGGTCACAAGAAGAATGCCATTGGGCCTCTCCTCTTCTCTCGAGTCTCTACCAAACTGCGAGTTTGAGACCGAAGCCGAGCAACAAAAATGGACGTGACACCCAAGCCCGGAGTTCTTTTAGCAAATTCTTTAGTTTTAGCGTGGTTATGATTGCTTTTTGAATTGGTTGCAGAGCCAGGACTACGCATTTGTGAGAGCTTTTGTGCCGTTTGTGGCGAGTTTGGTGGTGAGTGAAAGCTTGGAAGAAGTCTGATGATAGTCATGGTGATGTGGAAGTGATACTGAGTGAGCTTGCGGCTTTGAATGATGAGATTGACTGGTTCAAGAAACAAGCCTCCAAATGGGGTGTTGATCTCTCTGTTGTTGCTTCTCAAAAGCCTACCCAGGATTACTGCAGGGAATTAACCCAAATTTACTTGGCTTTGGCAATCAATTCGTTTTTGTAATTTGGACTATGGAGTGGTTCAGATTGGTTTTTGTCTTAAGTTCTGGGCTTTGGAAGTTACTATGAGGACCGATTTCAGATAAAATTTTGGAGGGATTGGACCTAAGAGTTCGAATTTGTTTTTGTACCTGTAGGATCAGTATATGAAAATGTAATACTTGGAGTGGCACTACAAGAAAAAACATGTTTGACAACATGCAATTCACGTTATCAATTACTTTCGACAACATTCGGCGCGTGTTGTAGATGTCAGAGTCATTAAAAGTCCAAGAGTTCTTAACATCGCGCTTTGCACGTTGTCAAAAAGAGGTGAAGCAAGTTGTTGTAATTATTCAACAATGAACTTTGCATGTTGTCATAAATTTTCGACAACATTTCAAGAACGTGTTGTAAGTTTTAACAACACTTTCGACATGTTGTCTTCAGTTTTTTATGTATGTTGTCATATTACTGAAAACGTTGTTATAACGTTTCTGTATATATTATTGCACCCAATTTGCTGGGTTCTTCTTTCCTGTATCTCTATGAACATTCACCATTACTTAAGCACATTCACATGCCAATATTAGTACACTAACCATGTAAAAGAAAAATGTACATTTCATTGAAGTTCTGATACATAATTCTTTACAAAACATGCATCTGATGCTACTTTAAGGAATACATCTGAATGCTATTTTAGCACGGGCAGCTGGATTTGATATTCAATGAGTAGAACATATGAACAGATGCACATTATAAACACGTACTTTTAGCAATTCTAGAATTGGTAGCTGTATCTGGAGTGAAGATTGTGTTACTGTTGAAAGCTGGGATTGATCAATGACACCATCAATATCCTCTCCACTGATGTCATACAGACTCAACATCCTGCACACTAATTTATATGAGAAAAAAATTCATCCACATTCCATTCAAATCCAATTTCTACATCATGACTTTTGCAACTTGACTCATCTCCCATGTGAAACATATAAAGACAAGCTTCTTCAAAACTATAGGATAACTCACATATGACAATACTGAAGACATGCAACAACTAATTACCATTTCTCACAAGGATCAGCATAGGCTCTTTGAGGGAATGGCCTAAAAACATGATCATAAATGAACCTGAAAATTTCAATGAATATGCAAACCAGAAGAACTCCTCATCATTATTTTAAATTTAAGGAAAAAAAACTTAAGACAAAGTAGAGAACAAAATTCCAAAGAAACGTTTAAAAATCAGCAACAGTTACCTGCGCCCTATATCACTTAAGTCTCTTTCTTCAGATATAAGAGCATTTAACCGGTTAAGGAAGGATATTGCTCTCTCCTTGCTTCTATTTCATTAAGCTGAAATTGCATATCATACACTTGTAACATACATGAGTTTCAACATATACAGAAGATATAGGAAAAGTAAATTTCCTGCCAAACTAGCCACCTGAAACCTAGCCTTAAAACAGAGAATCTTACTAGTGTCACTGTGTCAATAAAATATGTCAGGAACTTATCTAAGTAACAAAATACAACTGAGGCCTTTAAAACAAGATGTGAACTAGTACTCTAGACTACCTCAGACTAGCTTAAATCTAAGATATCGATATGTTTCAAGAAGAAAAGGCTTGATAGAATAAACAAACAGGTTCCGACCAAAAAAACTATAAACAGAATTCTTGTTTTGCTACTTTGAGACCTATCACCTAGCACAATGTATATACAGAAATCTCTAAAGTTTAAAAACCAACCTGTGCAGCCATGGGCTGGGCACTCTTCCCAACATGAGATCCAAACCACAGGGAGATCATACTGCTCAAGATAACTCCACAGATTGTATCTTTTTGGACAGGAGCAACATATACAAAAGTTGTTATTGCATTAAGCAAGGCACCCTGCAACAGTTATAATATAATATATCAATAACAGTGAAGTGAAATTCTCAAAAAAAAAAAAAAAAAACCTGAAGCTTCTCACAATATCCAAATAAGGCACAATGTTAGAATACATACTCCAGACAGCAATTCAGTACAGCTAGTTACCTTTAGATAAGGAGGCACATTTTTATAACCAAGAAGCTTAAACAAAGGCTTAATATCAGGAAACCAATTCTTTCATTCAAGGGGATTTCCATTTTCCACTACTTGCAGATATAAAAACAACTTTTTAGACCAACATCATGATTGTACGTTATTCAAAACCTATCTCCTTCTTAACAAACCATAATCCTGTAGCTAACTAATCCTGTACCTATTTGACTCTGCAACCTCAACTTCTCACCCTGACACACCATAATTGCATAAATCACAATGAAGATCCTCCCTATTCCAAAACTAAAACCCTAGTCCAATGAATATATAACTATGAGGTTCGAAACTAATCCTAGCCAGTCCTTGGATTAGTTCAGTACTAAAATTTTTAGTCATATATTTTCGAAACTAAAAAATTTGCAGAACTATAAATGTCAAAATTCCATTCTACTCTGCTCTACCTATCTTCTCAAAATGCAGAAAACTAGTCACAGATTGCAGCTAACTAAACCTTCCTAATCAATTGCTACGTTACTGAAGCAGATACAGAAAGAGAAGCCCATTCAATTCCACATAACCATGGTGTGACAGATTTATGTTGAATTTAGTTGAGTATACACTAGAGTATTTCTCCAAAAGAAAAAGCATTCGGTTTAGGCCATTGGAAGTAATGGATTTAACCTCGTAGGAGAAATTAAAATACTAGTCACCCCTTGTATATATATTGCTCAACAATTTATGTGATATGGGGATGAGTTTGATTGAAAAATTTAGGACTTGTTTTGGTACTTGTAGCAGTACTGGGTTTAGGGCTTTGAACCATAAGGGTTTAAACCGCTGTGGAAAAAAATAATGGTAAGGTTTGCTAAAATTTAGTTACCAATCATGTGATATCTAGATGATCATCGATATTTAGGAATTTTTTGGTACCTTTGGCATTACTTTATGACGATCGAGTACTATCTGGAATGGTTTTACAGATTTCTGGAGAATTTGACTAGTCCTGAGGTTGATTACACAGTGGGCATGATGGCCTATTGGGCCATTGAAACTGTGTACCAAGATAGCTTTGCCCATTGCCTGGGGGAGGGCTCCAAAACCCCACCGGAGCTAGAAGAGGTTTGTCAAAGATGGGGCAATGATGGCTTTGGTAACTACTGTTCTGCTCTCCAAAGCATTGCTCTCCAAAGCATTGCTGACTGGCGTTTGTTGAAGGCCACAGATGATGAGGTGAGTAAAGCAGAAGTGACATTCCTGCGTGTTCTTGAATATGAGGTTGAGTTCTGGAACATGAGCCGTGGGATTCCTGGGTACTAGGTTGTGAGGTTGAAATTGCCACTCTCCTTGTAAATAGTTGTAAGGTGCAGTCAGTTGGATAGAACAAAGTGCTGTATCATGTGCAAGCTACACCTTCGGACAAGCAAACTAATTAATGTTACTAGTGTATTGAAACTAGTATGTGTATCAAACTGATCTTGCAGTGATTACTAATTAGTAATCATATGGCTGTATGATGTCTTTGAGTTCTATTAGCTTTATGGGTATAAATTTGGTGATGATAAATCCAGGACATCAAGAGCTGTATGGTAACATAAACAGTTGCCAAAGGTACATGGAAACGGATTGAACTGGACCGTTTCTCCTTGCCATTTGTATCAAACTGAACTGTCTCTGTTTGCCAGGGGTTTAATGGGTTTGGTTTTATGGTATTAGCTGAAGAGAGTTTCTATTGAGAGCTCCAAATCTGCTCACTTGACCTCACTCTATTATGAATTATTAAATGACATATATAACCTACTATAAAATGACTATTAAGGACAATAATTATACCCAAAAAATTATTATATTTATTTTCTCTAGACTTTCCAACTCAATAATATTAGATTGCATTCTTTATTATTTTCCCTATCTATTTTCATTTTCCAATTTTACTACATACTCATGAAAGCATTCATATATATATATATATATATATATATATATATATAATAAGAAATAAAACTATGATTAAGATAAAAATGTATGATATGCATATTGAACGCATATTGATCAGGGAGAACAAATGAAATTGTATTATGACTTAACTCTAAATTTATCCATTATATTAAGAAAAAAGAAAATTAAAAAAATATCACATAATAGTTCAAGTTATTTTATTTTAATTAATTTTTAAAACTCAATACCTTGTGTTTGATTTTTTTTATTAGATAAGAGATTTATGTTATCTGATTAAGGAATGAAGATGTAATTAAGATTTATAGAGTAATTAAATCATTAAAATGACTAAGTTTTTTTATTATAAAGATCTTAGTTTGTTTGTAAATTATATGAGTGAGGTTATTTGAGGAACTTTAGTGAGGTTTAATGAGTAAATTTAGTATTTGAAAATTTGATAGGAGGTGTAAAAAGCATAGAGGTCAAGTGAGTAAATTTGGAGGTTCCAATAGAAAAACTCTTAGCTGAATGGATGGCTTTGGTATTTACTTTTCAAAATCGGTTAGTTCGGATTCGGTTATTTCAAATGCATTGATTTTGAGGAACATTTTTACTTGTTCAAATTAGTATAGTTCGAGTCGGGATGACGAATCATTTCCATCCAATAAGAATATGATTTTAATATGATTTTTTAATTAAATTATATGCTTTTAGTTCAGTTTGGTTTTTCGAAGCCAAGATATGTTGGAGTAGGATTGTTTTCTTTGACATTTGGCCTTCCTTGAAACAAAAGAAATGAGATCAGAACAGGAACAAAAAAAAAACAACAACAACAACGTACCAAGGGATAACAAAGAAAACGAACATTAAACTGATCAAAATTAATCTAATTAAAGAAATAAAAGTGATTAAAATTCAAATAATTCGAGTAACAATCCAAGAAACCGAAAGGCCAAAGGAATAAAAAAAAAAGATTAATTACATATAAGTGCATATTTGAATGTTTTTTTTAGCCATAAGGCTACCAACTAGTTTTTTCTCTCATAAGGCCACTAGATTAAAAAATGTGTTATATTTTGGATATTAAAAACCAACATATTACATAAATGCCACTAGAGTACAGAATCAACAATCATTCTCTCTCTCCTCTCTGGCGAGGTCTCCGGTCAACTCAGGCGGGTCTCCGGCCGACCTCCGGCGAACTTCCTGGGGGTCTCCTGCGAACTTCCGGCGGGTCTCCGGCACACCTCCAGCCAACTTTCGGGGACCACAAAAGCTACTGTCACTAACACCAAAAGCTACTGTGGCTAGCAACAAAAGCTACTCTGATGAGATTCCCGGACACCTCCGGTGAGGTCACAAAAGCTACTATCACTGGCAACAAAAACTACCATGGTGAGAATTCCGGCAACCTCCGGCGAGATAACAAAAGCTATTATCACTAACAACAAAAGCTACTCCTTACCAAAAAACCTATGCTCCTCAAAACGAAAAGCTACTATCCCCACCAACAAAAGATACTGTCACCAATATCAAAATATACTCTCATCAGCAACAAATGCTACTCTCACCAACACCAGAAAACTACTTTCACCAACACCAGAAAACTACTTTCACCAACACCAAAAACTATTTTCACCAACACCAAAAGTTACTGTCACCAACACCAACACCAACAAACTACTCTCACTAACATTAGAGAGCTACTAACATAGGTACAGAAAGCTACGATCACTATGATGGAAAACCACTATAATAGTTACAGAGAGCTACTGATTTTAAAAAGAAAAGCTATTGACATTAACTTGAAAAATATACTAACATAGACACATAAAGCTACTATCACGATATTGAAATGCCACTAGAACAATTACACGGAGCTGCTAACTTGAAATAATGAAAATGAAAATAGAAGCTATTGACATCATGTTGAAAAGATACTAACATAGACATAGAAAGATACTATCACTATGTTGAAAAACCGCTATAACAGTTATAGAGAGTTACTAACTGCAACAAATAATATACAAGAAATGGTTCATTATTCATCAATCAAAATACATCACAACACTATTAGAAAACATAATTCAACCACAAAAATAAAAATACAAACCAAACTAAAACACCATCAGAAACATAGATACCATAAGATCAAAAATTGAACAATGAGGCAGAAAATTAAGATCCAATTTCATTACCATAACTCAAAACAATACAAAATCTACTCAGAAATAAAAACAATTGTAAAATTCATAGTAATTACCCAAATCAAACCAAAGCTATCAAACTGAATGAAAAAAACAATATAGGAGTTTCTGCCATTTCTAAAAACAGTAGCAATACATGATTCAAACTACAAATCTATAACAAAATCAAAAACTTAGCACAACGAACCATAGAACGATCAATTCCGGTGAGCTATATTCCGGCGACGTTGTCCTCTTGCTCGGAGACGGTGAGAATCTACTCCGGCTTGTCTTCGTTCGGTTCAGCTTCGACTGAGAAAGGTGATGGAGATGGAATCGACAACAGAATAGGCGATGGCGTTGAGGAAGGGTGCTACCGGATCCAAGGCAAGGATCTATCGTGCATCAGAGATCCATTTCGTGGGTCCGAGATCTAGTCTCGAAACAGCGCGTCTGTTTGGGATTCAGTTCCAGTCACTGATGTGATGGTGGTGAGGAGTGTTTCGCCGGAGAGAGAGAGAGAGAGGCAGATGATAGAATCAGAGACCAGGTTCCAGTCCGCGTCGTGCATCGGAGATCCAGTGGAGAAACGGAGGAGAGAGAGAGCACTGTGCAGGTGGTTCGCCGAAATCGGAGGCGAAGACCAAGACGTGAAGATATGTGATCGACGAGGGAGAGAGGGGGAGTAGAGAGAGAGAGAGAGAGAAACTGTGACCGTGGAGAGAGAGAGAGCGATCACAGATTGATGGAATTGGGTCTGTTAGGTAGGAAGGGTAAAATTGTCAAGAAAGAAATAGTTTGGGGATGCAGGTGGTCTTATTTGTACAATAAAATTTAGGTGGCCTTATGGCTAATTAAAATGTGGTGACCCGAGAGAGGGGTCCCACAGCGCCGCGATCCTGAGCCAATGAGAAACCGACATGTCACGAATGATATCCCGATAACTCATCAACCCGAAATCGCAAGGCCTTTTGGGTTCAAACTGTTGGTTTACAAAACACTTTCTTGGACAAGTCGTTCTAACAACCAAACAACACATTTTCAAAAGCGAAATTTAAAGTGGGCTAAGAGTTTTGGGCTTGCAATAGGAGCCCAATTCGGAAAATGACAAATCACTAAGTAAATACAAGTATGAGAGACGCGCCCCAGGGTTGCGGGTCTCCCGAGATTTTGTAAATAAACGCGTAGAAAACAAATACGAGACTTAAGAACCCAATAAAGGACTAAGACCTGAATTTATAAAGTCAAAGAGAAATATGCCAAGCCGGTCCATGTGCCTCCCCTGTACGCTTCCCGACCACATGCTCGAAACCTGCACACTATTGTAGGGGTGAGTTTTCGTCCTAGCATGCCCAATAGGGGCCGACCCAACCATTCTTGGTTTGAAAGATAATATACTTGAAAATATTTACTATATAATATTGTGCACGTTTATCGAAAAAAAATTAAGAAAAAGAGGCAACCACAAACATTTGTTTTCTTTTATAAAACATATGCAGTATGTTTCACACAATTTGGAGCTCCGAGATACTTACCTGCCGGCTAAATTCAAACAAATCGGTGACCGACCTGGTTCGTCATCCTTCAAGAACCGGCCAACTACTCTGCAGTCCTTGTAACTACAAGAAGCGAAAGTGTCCATTTTCTGGCCCTGAGTCTCCTATGACTGGTTCACTATCTGTACTCACTCTTCCTCGACAAACATAGGAGCACGGCCCCCTCATGAGGTTCACGGTTATCGACACCGTAGGATCCCTAGGAATCTATGCGTCTAGGTCCCATTCACTTTCAGGTCACAAGTACAAACATACAATGGGGTACAGTATCTCAACATACAAGTCTAGCCTCGATTTTTGTAATCAACAAGTATCAGTGATGAAAACACAGGTATCACGAGGCATAGACTAATGAACAACCAAAAACGTATTTACAGGCAACATACTATTTTACTAGTGCATCCCACACATAGAAAAGCCTCTAACAAGGAAGGGACAGCTCACCCTACCTGGAATTGGAGTGCTAGCCCAAACTTAGCTTCGTTTCTGATTTTCGATACTTCTTCCAATTTCATGTGCACACGATCGAGTCCTTTAACAAAAATTATATCCGATAAGTAATTAATTCATAACTCACTTTAAAATTCACCAAATAATCCATGATCGATAATTATCAAAAACCATTCTCGAACAACTCACTTAGAATAGTAAGCTCATTTGGGATATGGTGATCATACCTCTTTCAATAATATGGTTCGGGTTAAATATACTGTCTACCCTTCCTTTCCTTTAGTAACAATTACTCTTACCATTCCCTAAATAATCCAAATGATCGATGTAGCATTTGAATCACTCGGGATATGGTGATCATACTTGGCACTTTCACCTTCTTTTGTTTAGCGCTTTTACTTTAAGAAAATAAAGCACAACTACCATTCCCGATTGATTTTGTTAACTAAGTTCATTCCGGGATATGATGACTAAGAGAATACTTTCATTGTTTTTGTTTCCTTAACTTTAATAGACTAACTTAAGCATATGAAAACCACCATTTTCTTTATCAACAGCTTCTCAATATTAACATCAGTCACATCATTTAGTTTACGTCGTAAAATTGATCCAATCTCAATTTCCAAATTGCTTGAGCCTTTGACCCAAAATGTCACTTTAAATTTACCTTCATTAAATCCTTTTTCCAACCATTCAACATCATGCTCAACAACTCACACTTAACTTACTCTTATTACCCATTTCTAGAATTTCAATCGTGAGTCACAACACCAAAACTTAACCGAGTCACATATCTACTACCAATAATTTCACACATTAACCACACTCATTCATCGATCAAACAACAGATTACAACCACAATAGTTTCACCAAACAGCAGATTCAAAACCCGGACCCTTACCAATTCTTCTTTTCCAAACTAAGAGCTAATTCCAATTGCTGCAATCCACCACCCATAGTCGTGTAAACACCTAACAAATACCAGATCATTAATAACCAAACCTTGACCATTTCGGTATCCCAAAACATAACCTGTACATGGCTCTTACCTTTTCCAGTTTCAATTGAAACTGACCCAGCAATCTTCTCCTTCCCCAAAACTTCTAGAAATGCAGAAATCTAAAACCTCACAGACCTCAAAGTCCTCCAAATTAAACAATCCAAAATTAGGGTTTTCATTCCACATCGAAATTGGATGTTTAATCGAAAAGAGGGGCACTACAATTACCTAATTGTGACGACCTGGGAGTATGGAAACCATGAGCGGCGGAGCTACAGTGGCTCATGTGCCTGCGGCGGCGTGTGAAGCGCGTGCAGTGGCTCTAGTCGGAGCTAGAGGTCGGGGGTCTAGGGCTTTGATAGATCGTGAAGCCTTGATTCCATCCTTGGAAGAGGTGTAGCTCAATTTCGATTGAAGGACACATGTACGGCGCTCTCTGGCATCGGTAGTCAATAGGGATTCAAGGTTTAGACGTTCGGTGAGTTCTGAGTCGAAAAGTGATAGCAGTGTGGCGAGCTGATGGCCGGAAATCAAGGAAAGCCAACGAGCAGTAGCATCGCTGCTTTGAGGAACCTGTGCGGAGGCTGGAGGCGATTCATGTGGACGGTAAGGCTCGGGTTATGGTCGGGTTTGGGTGTTGCGTCGACTGGTAGAGGCAGTGTGATGAGATGGTGGCCGAAGCTGGAGTCTCCGGTGGTGGCAGAGAGAAGGAGAGCGGAAGAGAGAGGTTGGGGTCGATACATGACTTCAATTCTCTTGGGTTTGGGTCGCCTCTTGGTGCTGCATTGATGGGTGGTGGCGGTTTTGCGAGATAGTGGCCGGAGATGGTATTTTCCGGTGATGGCAGAGAGATGATGAGAGAGAGAGAGGTCGGGGAAAGAGAGTGATGCGGCTGCAAGGGAGAAAAGGAGAGAGTCTAGGTTTTTGGGGTTTCCAATTCCTATTTATGCATAAGTTTGTGCAATTTCCATTTTGCCCTTGCGACAAATTACGGAACTCTTCTAGCTTACTACTTTCGGTTTTGGGCTCGTAACATTTTCTTTAGAAACTTCCTAAATTAATTCTCGACTTCGTCCTAGGCCAAAAACTCGATTTCGTAAAAATTAAAAAATCCAAAATTTTGTTACAACTCAATGTATTGTCTTCGAAACTTCAACAAATGGTCGCCTCACTAAACTTCGGTAACCTTCTAGGCCCAAATGAAAGAATCTTGGCCCAAACTTAAACCATAAGGCCCAATATGTGGTCTCGACACCAAAACAATCTCCGAAAACGATTCCTTCACTTAAATCACCTTTTGCAAAAATCTTATTTTCGAAAAAATTACCTTTTAAAAATTAAACAAAATTTTCGGGGCTCACATAAAGTTTCAAAATGATACTTATGAGTAATTTTCTATAACTTTTTTCCTTTTGTTAGAGTATTCAAAGACTGATGCAGCTTTGCATTCAGATTCCCTCTCTTGTGGTATTGCTGTTTTGACTAGAAACTCTTGTGGTATTGCTTGTTGCTTGTTCTAAGTTTCTAACCAATCTCTCCATGCTTTCTCCTCCGTGGCTGCAGAGAGCTGTGTTGGCAGCAGGGATGTAGTTGTGCCTAGAGCTACTCGGGCTGTAGATTGAGGGAGATTTTGGGCTAAAAGTTGCCAAGTATAGATGTAGCCCAAATAAAAAAAAGAAAAATGATACATATGTGTCTCATACTCACAGTCATCGTCTGTCTGAGAAGTGAGAATCAATTACGCTGCCGCCGAGCCACCTCCCTCTGAGACTCAGTCCCGCCGGTCTGACTTCCTCAGTCCCTCACCGAGGCTCCTTCTGACTCTCTGAGGCTCAGTCCCGCCACCTCCACCGCTCCACGAATTGAAGTATGGGTCAATTAGAATTGTTGTTCATTTGGGTTTTAATCAATTCTGTTTGTATATGAATGAACGGGTTCATCATTTTTGATGATTGATAGTTTGTCACTGAGAAAGTCTATAGATGTCGGTCGGTTTTGTGCTCTCCGGGCCAAGATGATGATAATGATGCAGGGGAGAATACTTTGATGTAAATAGCATTGGAATACCTTGTTGTATATAGCATCGGTTTTGTATAATCAATTAGAGAAGTGAGAATCAATTACGCAGCCTCTGTTGTTGTATATAATAATTAAAATACCTTGCTTTTGTTGTGCAACGGTGGTAGTATTAGATGGGAGCAACGGAGCAATTTGGTTCCAAACCTCAAAACAATAAAAAAAATGAGTTCTGCGCAAAAATTTTATTTAGCTAAAATTAGCCAACGAAAACTCAATTCCTGACTACGTCCCTGGTTGGCCGGCCTTACATTGGTTGTTTCTTTAAACCTGTCTCCTATCATCTTGGCATCTGATTCTCTCCATGTCATCTCAGCTCTTACTGCTGAAAACTTTACTATGGATTGGACGGTGGTTCATTTGATCTGCAAAATTCGCTCTCTTGCCACTTGCCATTCCCATGTCAGCTGGAGTTGGTCCAGCAGACAAACCAATCTTGCAGCTGATTATATTGCTGCTCTGGCTTCCAGGAGGACGTGTACATCGGATTGGAAACCCACTGTCCAATCCTCCTTCCTCCTTTTTTAATTTATTGTTGTCTGATGCTTCTCAGGCTTATCACATCTCTTCCCATAACTTTGTTCCTTTTGGTTTTGATGTGGGATAGCTTTTTTCTTTGTAATCCTTTCTTTGTTCTTTTAATGCAATTGTTTTCCGTAAAAAAAAAAAAAAAAAACAAAAACAAAAAGAGCCTAGCATCTCTGAACCCCTAATGGATGAGAATATTCTGCATTCAACTAGCGAAAGGTGCAATATAAAGGAAAATGCTGGATACTTTTGAGGTTCCTTTTCTAATTCAAAGTGTACAGACCAACCCTATGTGTGTAGACTGGTTTTGTTTGCATGAAATTACGGTATTTACTTATTATTGCATTAATATACTGTAGAGTTTCGCCTACAAATATTGGATTATTAAAGTACAAGGATTACTCCCTTAAATGTTTTATTAATGAATTACCAGATTTGTATTATGTATAAAACTCGTTAATTATGAGATTAAACTTGGAAGTTGGAACCCTAATTCAGTCGAATATACATCATGGTCTTTTAAACTAATGGCCATGAGAAGATGGAGACTGAGTACTGTACTTTCAAGTTTGAACGGTCCATTTAATTGTGCCGATACATGGATCAGAAGAATCATTTTCTATCAATTTATCCTATGGACAACAAATTCCCATCTTGACACTTGGATTCCTTTTCCCTCGGATTATATATACAAGGACGAAGTTCATCGAAATGTATCAAAACTGAAATTGGCATCTGTAGGCCAGATATTTCTAATGTCTCAGAAGCCAAAAGGTTCTGATAAATCCAAAGTCATGAACATCGGGCATGCAAATAGCAAGGGCTCAGCGCCACCACAGCCTGCTTCTAAGAACGGCAAAGGTGAACAGCGAAAGAAGAATGGCAATAAGAAAAAGAAAGGCAAAGGGAACGGTGATGTTTTTAAGGTTGAGGGCAATGAAATCAATGGAGGCAAAGCTGACAAGTGCGGAGTTTTTGGATTTGGTAACAAGTATTATGGCGGCAAGAAACAAAAAGAAGATGAGTCAAGTGAAGAAGAAAGTGACTCCAGTGATGAGTGAAACTTATGTATGTATATGGTTTATGACCATAACTTAAATAATATATGCCTTGTTGGCTGCCTTAACCTTATAAAATTGTTGTACAATAACAGAGGTTCTGTTGGCCTGTATTTTATGGACACATGTTTATGAGTCACATGTTTGGCACATGTTAGTTTTTAACGGAACATTAACGAAAGTTAGTGATATGTACCATTTGAAATAAAATCGAAAAGTTCAGGTACTGGTTGTGATCAAAATTGAAGTTCAGGTACCATCGATAAAATAGATGATAAGTTCAGGTACCATTTGTAATAATTACCCTTAATTTTTTATCAAAGAGCTAGGGGTGTCAAACTGTCAATCCACTAATGAAGAAAACATTACAAAATGACTCACCCGAACACTCGGGCTACGACAATATTGAGTCATGTATGAAAAACCTAAAGCAACGGCCCTACACTAATAAAAAATAATGTAACCATAAAATTAAGGCTCCAACTAACACAGTAACCTGACATTACTAGAGAATCTTTCAATCGCAGTCAAGAGTCTTCGGGACTCTTCCCCAATCTTTTGGTTTTATTATTCATGCTCCTAAAGAAGCACCCTACAAGAGGGCTTCCCCGAGCTCAATGAAAAAATAAAAAACCAACATAAAAACTAGAGGCCCAAAAATCCTAGTAATTGCAGACCAAGGAAGAGTTTGAGGTAAGTTAGGAGTCTAAACCCTAACTGTAAGCCCATCACTAGCAGGCCCATAATCCAGATCCAGCCCTTGATGCACTCCAACCACGCCGACACCTGCGTCCACACCGCCTGACCCCGCCGGAACCCTAGCGATCACAGTGCTACCAGACCACCTCTGTTGCTTCAAAGACGCCGCCTTCGTGAAGCCAAGCGCCCAGCGTTCAAAGCCACGGCCACGAGGGTCACCGCCAACCCTAACCAATCGGGTGGTCGTAGTCTCAAGGCCCCAGAAGCTCTACATCAGAACGGTGTCACCTCCGTAATTTGACACATCAACAAGCCGCCTCCTGCCGCCAAGAAAGTATGTGTCGAAACCCAAAAGACCAGCCATCGTCAGCTTAGGCCAAGGGCTAAACTGGAGACCTTTATCCCACCGGGGATCAATCCTGGCCTCTGCAATCGTCAAACGCGCCACAGGGAGAGATAAAGGGAGAAGGGGTAGCCGCAACCACCTCGATGCGTGAGGCCAGCCGGAGCCACCGTCACAGAGCCTGCTACCACCATCGAAGGTAGAGGAAAGGGTAAAAGGAGTGGTGGATGAGAGGAGGCGAGAAGACATTTTCTAAATTCACTCTCAGTATAAATGAGATTTCTATTCAAACTTAATCAGTAAGCATGCACACGTGTAAACAACATTAGAAATTGTCTTTTAAAAAAATAAAAATAAAAATTAACTGGGATTGGAAATGGAGGGATCGAACTCATCGAAGTTGAGGCCTCTAATAATAATTTGTTTCAGATAAAATTGGCAAGAACTGGTATTTTGTTTTAGATAAATGCCATCTAACCGAATGCCCTGCCATACCTTGCTCAGCCTATGGCTTGGCGTGGTTCACCTTGCATTGCCCTTCTTGCATTCCCTATTGAATTGCATGAGCTACTTTACCTTGGGTTGCACTGATTAAATACATCTTTTCTTTTTGTCAAAGACAAGCTATGCAGCCATCCAGGTGCGAAAATGGGTAGATTTGCTAACAGCGAGCGGTTAAGCTCGAACAAATTTGGTGGACGGTTACTAAGCGAGGTTGGACGTGCCTTGCTGTAAGCTTAGTAAAGCCTCTTTTGAATGTCGTAGATGAATTGTTGGAGTCTTAGTGTGCACGAAACTGGAATGAAAATAAGTATATAATTTCTCAAACTTCGGTTTATTGATGCATATTAATTCAGCATGCACCTACTCATTGCATCATTGCATGTCATTATTAGTTTGTTTTCTCTGTTGCGCACTTTTTAAAAAATTTTCTTCTTCTTTTTTGTGTTTTGGTTGTAGTGGTGGAGGGAGTCAATCTTTCAACTAGTTCAATATATTCCAACTCATTTCTCCACCCTTTCTCATCACATGGGTTAACCATAATATGTACGTGTGTGCTAGCTATAATTTGCATGGTTTTCTCATGTTTAGTTTCCTAGGACTTTAGGAATTTTGGTTTTTGGTGTTTTTTATTTTTGATTGTATTTTTTTTATAATGTTTCCAGGCTCTTTAATGAAAATCCAATTCCTTTTCAGTCGGTGTTAGCATTCATCAATTCTGGGCTAGAAGTTTATTTTTGCTTTTGCATATAATAAATTAAATTTTCACAAGGATATCAAACTCAATTAGAAGAGATCAGTGACACGAATTAAGGTAACAAACTAAAGTGACACATGAGCTCTCTCCAATGACCTTATAATAAGGATTTAATAAAGACTTCCAAAACACCAATTGGATGACTAGAGTTCAAAAATAAAAACTCATCTACTCTTAGCAATCAACTTGTATTTGAATGTCTTAATAAATGAGTCCTTATATATTAATTATATCTACTCGTTGGAGTCTCTTTCTATAGTGTCATGGATGTACACATGTATAAGAGCAACTCCAACAGCTTGTCTATAATTTTTGTATTATAGGGAAGCAAAAGTCAAAACTTTAAGCAATTTTTCTTCTTCAACTCCAACAGATTCCCTAGTTTACAGCAATCTCTAAAATCTCCAAATTCTTCCTTAAAATTTTAGAGATTGCTGTAAATTTAGGGAATTTTGTTTTCTCTCTCCTCACTTTCCCTAAAATGGAGAAAATTATAGGGAATCTGTTGAAGCAAAAGAGGCTCGTTTTTCCCTAAAATAGAGAAAAACTAAAATATGAGGAAGCTGTTGGAGTTGTTCTAAGAGCTTATGTAGTAACGTGAAAATGCAACATCATATTAGGCCCTAAATAAGGCTCCTTAGTATTGCTCCTATGAAGTTTTAGGCATCACAAATGATTTACCTATGGTCTGTTGGTTATTTGCAGAACTAACATCGTGAGATTATGAATTTATACTTTATGGTACAATGAAATAACATTCCGGGCACATTTACTTACTTGGAATGGGAGAGAATGATTACAGGGTAAAAACATTCAAGAATTTACTAATACATAAAGGAATCGGAATGATTCCGGGTAAAAGAATTCATACGTTTACTAACACATGAAGGAATCAGAATGGATGTAGGTCTCACCTCATTATCAAGAATTAATTCCTGAATACTCAGGAATTTGATTACGAAGGGGAGAGATGGGTTTAGGAATCAATCCTCTGAGATCAATACCGATTCCTTTCTTCTCCTATTCCACTTGTATCCGATTCATGATTATTTTCCATTCTAAGTAAATAAACGTGCCATCATTATCAACTATCAAGTACCGTGCGACTGGAATGAAGGAGATACCGGCTGCAATTAGTTGAAAAGAAAGAGTCCACTTCTACTTTTTTTTTTTTTTTTTGAATAAGACTGGTATGTGAGACTTGGAATAAGGTGCTATAAAACTCGATCTGGGGATAAAACCGGATGTTGATCAAGCATTTTTTGGTTCTAAGAATAATTTCATTCTTTTTCTTTGTGAATCCATTTGCTCCACTTATAGTGGAACACAGAATATTAATCTTCTTCTACAAGAATCCCTAACCATTTCTAATATCTAGATGTGGGCAAATCGCTTTCGATATGTTCTTCCCGGATAGTGAGCGAGAGCAGACGAGGAGCAGCGCCGGGGCACGGCTTGCCGGCGGTAAATCTGGCGTCATTGCTGCAACTGGGATTTGTTAGGTGGCTAGGATGTCGATCTCATGGCAGAAACTAGCCCAGAGAGGGTTTGGCTCATTTCGGGATCTGGTTTTAGATGTTAAGCCTAGTTTTGGGGCGGTCTGCGAGGTAACATGGCGGTGCGGCGACGTAGGGATGTGGTGCGGTGTCGTAGTGGTGCAAGGAGGTGGCGTGGTGACTGCAGAAGGTGTTGGCAGCAAGTTTGGTGGGCTATAGTGCTAGGTCCTCAGGGGAAGTAGTGGTTGGGCCGGGCCTTAATTTGCTTTTGGCCCTTGTTGGTGATCTTTTATTTCTAGTTTATTTAGTTTTTAGGTGTTTTTTTTACAGTTGTTTTGTTGACAATAAGTCTCTGCCATATTTTGGTAGCACGCGATGGGCTTTGTGCCAGTCTATGCACCTTGTGTGCCTTATCTGCTATAGGTAGGTGGCGAGTCCCTTACATTGGCAAATGGTCGCAACCTTCTAGTTGCAGTAGCTTGTCTGCTCTTGGTAGGCGGCGAGTTCCTTACTTGGTGAAATAGTTGCAGCCTCCCAGTGGCAGAGTGAAAACTAAGTGTCGTCGAATTTAACCTCTGGCAGCAACATAGTAGGAAAATTCTGCAATTGGTAATTATGTTATACATTGTAATCGGGTTACATATTGAGTTATCTTTCCATTATGTCACTGTTATATCAAAGCAAATGGAGTAGCCAGTAGATCACTCTTTTCTATATAGTGCTTGTTAGAATACATGTACTTTGTAAAAATTCCTCACATCATTTCAGAACATACACTAGTCCTTTATTCAAGTATTCATTAATGACAGTTACATTAATCAATACTTGAAGTCAGCCGCACCAGTCCTTTATTCAAAAAAAAAAAAAAGGTACAACTGGACTGTTTCTCCTTGCCATATGAATCAAACTTGACTGTAGATCACTCTTTTCTATATAGTGCTTGTTAGAATGCATGTACTTTGTAAAAATTTCTGACATCATTTCAGACATACATTAGATGTTTATTGTAATCAAGGGTTTATGCTCCATGTCTCCCCTTGTATTCAACAGTTACATTAATCAATGCTTGAATGCAGCCGCACCAGTCCTTTATTCAAAAAAAAAAAAAAGTACAACTGGACTGTTTCTCCTTGCCATATGAATCAAACTGAGCTGTCTCTGTTGGCCAGGGGTTTAATGGGTTCGGTTTTTGGGCATTAGCTGAATGGATGGCTTAATTTGGTATTTTACTTTTCAAAATCGGTTCGGTCGGTTTCCATTATTTCAATTGCGTTGATTTTGACGAACATGTTTATTTGTTCAAATTAGTACAGTTAGTTGGGATGAGGAATCATTTGCATCCGATAAAAATATGATTTTATAAAATCAAATTATATGCTTTTAGTTCGGTTTGCTTTTTCGTTTTCCTTTTCTAGATATTTCAAATACGAAATGAAGACTGTACTGCAAACATCAATTTGGTTTGATTTCGATCAATCACGAACATCAGTTCGTATCCCACCATTTGTATCGAGATGAATTGGGTTGCTCACAAATCAGCTAGCTTGCTTGCCCATTTCTCAATGGTATTCTGCCAGATCTGTTACGCTTTTGAAGTCAACATATTGGAGTTAGATTGTTTTCTTTGACATTGGGCCAGAAACCAGACCAGAAAAAAAAAAAAAAAACTATGTACCAAGGGATAACAGAGAAAACAAAAATCAAACTGATCAAAATTCATTCAATTAAAGAAAGAAAAAAAAACTGATTAAAACTCACATAATTCGAGCAACAATGTAAGAAACCGAAAGGCCTAGAGGAATATTTTTTTTTTCTTTTTTCTTTTTTCTTTTGTTGGAGTATTCAAAGGGCCTAGCGAAAGGTGCAATATAAAACATAGGAAAATGCTGGATACTATTGTGGTTGCTTTTCTAATTCAAAGTATACATACCAACCCGTAACCAACAACAAAAAAAACATACAGACCAACCCTATGTGTGTAGACTAGTTTTGTTTGCGTGAAATTACAGTAGTCAATCTATTTACTTATTATTGCATTAATATATCATAGAGTTCCGCCTATAAAAATTGGATTATTAGAGTTCGTCAACAAGGATTGCTCCTTTAAATGTTTTATTAATGAAAACCCAGATTTGTATTATGTACAAAATCTCGTTATGAGATTAAACTTGGAAGTTGGAACCTTTATTCACTCGAATATGGATCATGGTCTTTTATGAGAAGATGGAGACATTGAGTACTGTAAATCTCAAGTTTGAACGGTCCATTTAATTGTGCAGATATATGGATCAGAAGAATCATATTCTATAAATTTATCCTAAGGACCACATATTCCCATCTTGACAGTTGGACTCCTTTTCCCTGGGATTATATATACAAGGACAAAGTTCATCGAAATGCATCAAAACTTTTAATTCAAAACTGAAAATGGCAACAGGCCCGAAGAAAAAGATTTCTGATGAATTCAAAGAAATCTCCATCGCGGATGGAAAAGGCAAGGGCTTAGTGCCACCACAGCCTGCTTCTGAGAACGGCGAAGGTGAGCGAAAGAAGAACGGCATAGGTGAGCAAAAGAAAAACGGCACAGGTGAGCGAAAGACGAATGTCAATACGAAAAAGAAAGGCATACAGAAAGCTGATGTTTTCAATATTCAGGGCAACAAATTCGATGGAGGCAGCGGCAAAGGTACCAGGACCGGAGTTTTTGATTTTAATAACACGTATGGTGGCTACAAAGTATACGAGTCGAGTGACGAGGAAAGTGACTCCTGTGATAAGGAGGCAGGGACCGCAGGGTGAAACTTATATATGTATATGGTTTATGACCATAACTTAAATAATATATGCCCTGTTGGCTGCCTTAACCATGTAAAATAGTTGTACAATAACAGAGGTTCTGTTGGCCTCTTTCTTATTTTATGCAAAGGTATTAACATCATGAGAAATTGTCTTTACAAAAAAAAAAAAAAAATTAACTGGGATCGGAAATGGGTGAATCGAAATTGAGACCTCTACCAACATCTTGCTTCAGATAAAATTGGCAAGAACTGCTATTTTGTTTCAGATAAATGTTGTATAACTGAATGGCCAACCATGCATTGATCAACCTATGGCTTGGCGCGGTTTGCCTTGCATCACCCTTCTTACCTTCCCCATTGAATTGCACGAGCTGCTTTACCTTGCACTAGTCGTTCTGGGTTGAACCGGTTAAATACATCTTTTTCTTTTGTCAAAGACAAGCTATGCAGCCATCCGAGCATGAAAATGGATAGATTTGCTAACAGCGAGTGGTTAAGCTCGAACAAATTTGGTGGATGGTTACTGAGCGAGGTTGAACATGTGAAAATGGGTAGATTTGCTAACATTGAGCAGTTAAGCTCAAACAAATTCAGTGGATGGTTACCAAGCGAGGTTGGACGTGCCTTGCTGTAAGCCCAGCTAAGCCTCTTTTGAATGTCGTAGATGAATTGTTGGAGCCTTAGTGTGTAATAACTAGAATGAAAGTAAGTATATGTTCAAGTAAATCCAGAATATGTGTCTGGCCCAAACTCTAAGTTACTTAACCTAGTGGTAATATGGTTAGAATTAGAGATAATCTCGGAGAATCTTGGAGATATCCAATCAAAGTAATATTACATTTCCGTGTACAACTCGGGTTCTATGCCTTATAATCCCCTATATAAAGAGGCCTCTATTATCAATGAAAGTACGACTCAATTTTCTCTCAATTTCAGTTTTCCTTAAACATGTTATCAGCATGACGCCCTAATCCTAATACCTAATAGCCAAATACCCTAAATCCGAATATAAGTGTGAGACCCCATAAAATTTAAAGAGTTAAGATGGAGTTATTTGAGATTAAAATTAGCAATCTTGACATTTATTAAGAATGTTCGGAAGTACTTTCTAAATTTTTAAGGAAGTGAAATCTGTCATTTGAGAACTCAATATTAAAATACGCATCATGACAATATCATGGTAATTTTAGTGGAATTTTTCGGATGTCAGAGCTACTCATTATGAATTTCGGAAGTTTGAAAATTTATTTTTAAATAGAAATGAAAAGAAATTGGTGAGGAGATATGAGCCCTAGATTTTAATCCATCTAGGCCTCGTCAAAGGGGCCGGGCCGGGCCGGGCCTTACTATATTTTTAAATAATGGCGGGCCGGGCTTTATTGTAAATCGAAGGATCCAAGCCCATCCATATAAAGCGGCCTTGCAGGCTTTTTTGGGACTGGGCTTGTGGACTTTATTTATAATAAATATTTAAAGACACTAATTTTTTTATAAATTTATATTTATATATCATACATTCCAAAGAGAAACCTCTATCAATTCAAAGAAAATGAGAAAACCGACCGTTGGATGTGATTATTATAATAAATTATGCATGTGGTTAAAAATTTAGTCAATTTCACCGTAGTTTCGAACCCGATCGGATTGGTCAACCGTAGTCATTTGTATGTTTTCTTGGTTGATTGATGGCGTGACGACCGTGAAACATGCTTATTTTTTTACATCAAGTTTGTAAATATTTCATCGATGAATGTGCGTGGACATAAGATAAAAATTTCAATTTTAATTACAAATACGTTGGTATATACCAATTTGCCTCCTAAAATTGTATAACTTATACATTGCATTTAAATTGTTGAGGTTCATTCTAAAGCAAACATGAAGTGGAAAATGAATTTGGAGAAACCAACCACTCGATGGAGAGATTGTAATGTTTTATGGTGGTTGTAAAAATTTTAGCCAATTTGATTCTCGTTTCGAATTCAATCAGATAGGTCAAACTTAGTTACTCTTATAAACCTATATTTATATATCATACACTCCAAATGGCAACCTCTATCAATTCAAATAAAATAGAAAAACCTACCGTTGGATGAGATTATTACAATAAATTATCGGTGTGGTAAAAAATATAGCCAATTTCACCATATTTTCGAATCCGATCAAATTGGTCGACCATCGTCACTTGTATGTGTGAGCCCCCCGAAAATTTTGTTTAATTTTCGAAGGTAATTTTCGCCAATAAAATTTTTCCGCAAGGTGATTTAAGTGGAGGAAATGGCATTGTAGGTCATTTTGGTCCCAAAATCACGATTTGGGCAATTCGAACCAAGTTTTGACTGAGATTCCTTCATTTGGGCCTAGAAGGTCACATAAGTTTATTGTGACAATGGCTTGTTGAAGTTTCGAAAACGATAAATTGAGTTGTGACAAAGTTTTGAATTTTTAGTTTTAACGAAATCGAGTTTAGACTCTAGGCGTAGTCGAGAAATTACTGAGGACGAGAGAAAGGAAAGTTACAAGCCCAAAACCCGAAGGAAATCAGCTAGGAGAGTTCCGCAATTTATTGCAAGGGCAAAATTGGTATTTCACGTACACAAGTATAAATAGAAACTTAAGCACCCAAAACCCTAATTCTCTCCTTCTCCCCCCTCGGTCGCGTTCTCTCTCTCCCCGATCTCTATCTTTATCTTCTTCTTCTTCCCTCTGCTACCACCGAAGGCTCCATCTCCGGCCACCCGCTCTTGTCACCACGACCACCATCGATCCAGCATCCAGATCCGACCCAAGCCTGAGCCTTATCGTCAACATGCATCGCCGGCAGCCTCCGCGCTCGATAACCTAAGGCTGCAATGCCACTGTTGCTCGACCTTCATCGATTTCTGACCATCACCTTGCCACAACGACGCCACCGCCTGACTCAGCAAGCAACAAGGAGCAAAACCCAGGAGTTTCGCCACCCACCGAAGCCTGAAAACCACCAAACGAGCTCGCCGGAACTCATACCTAGCTCTGCAAGCCTTCGTTCCCCAACCTCCCATCCAAATCGAGCTAAACTACCTCCGTAGATGTAATCAGTGCCTCACTACCTACCTGTTTCTGAGACGCCGACCTCCGATTCCTACCAAAGACTCCGCACGCGCCTCAAGCTCCGTCGCTGTCGCCTGGACTGCCATAGCTCCGCCGCTCACGGTCACGGGATCGTCTCTGTTAGGTAATTTACGTCATCCTAGACTGGGTTGAAGCCTCTATTCCGATTTAGACTAAAAACCCTAATTTCTATTGTTCAAATTGGATTGTGTGAGGTTTGGAGAATCTGGGTTTTTGAGTTTGAAGAGTCTCCTGGAGCTGAGGTTTTGATTAAGTCACCCTTGAAGAAGAAATGGTAAGGACACTCTGCAGTTTCTGTTTTGGATACGAAAGTTGGTGATGGGTTGATTGTTGATTTTGTTATACATGTTAGGGGTTCGAATGGTTGATGGTGTTTTGGTGCAGCCTTGTTAAATCGACTTCTAGTTTTGGATAGAAGAATGGTAAGGGACTGCATCTTGGATCTGTTTGGCTATGTTCTTTGTAGTGGTCGAAAGGGTGTGGTTATGTTGAGTAAATAGAATGAGATATGGTTATGCAGCTTGTGTATTAAATATTATGTTGGAAACTTGGCATGAATCGGCTTATTGAATAGAGGAGAATTGTCTTGAGAATTAAAAAGGATGAATTTGTTGTCAACGTCGAAATGTAAAATAAGAATGGAATCGGTGGTTTGGTCAAATACTTGAGAAAAGTGGTAAATAAGAATGGACCGGTTTTGGATAAGTGAATTAATGTGTGGGATGTTCAATTTAAGGTCCGTGAATAGAAATATTCCAAACCTATCATATCCCGAATTTATCGTATAATGAAATTATTCAGGAATGGTGGTTGCTATTTAATTGCTTAAGGTTTAAAGGCTAAATAAAATGAGGTCAAACCGGTTGACCGAAATTTTAATATGGGAAGAAGTGTGATCGCCATATCCCGAATGAGCTTGCTATGTTAAGTGAATTGTTCGGGAATGGAAATTGTGATTTGTTTTCCTAAAGTAAAAAGGCTAAAGAAACGAAGTGAAAGTGCTAAGTATAATTGCCATATCCCAATCGGTTCAAATGCAATATCATTTGGATTATTTGGGAATCGATAGTAAATTTTTATGTTAAAGGTTAATTCAATGGACTTTAAAGAAATTAAGTGAATGCCTTAGGTGCTCGATTGATTAAGTTAATGATGTCAAGTTACTTATTGGTTTAATTTTTATTATAAAGGACTAGAGCGTGTGCCCATGAAATTGGAAGGAGTATCAAAAGTCGGAAACGAAACTAAGTTTGTGCGAGCACTCCAATTCCAGGTAGGGTGAGCTGTCCCTTCCTTGTTAGAGGCTTTTCAGTATATGTGGAATGCTATACTAAGATAGTATATTGCCTATAAGAATGTTTTTGGTTGTTCATTAGTCGATGCCTCGAGATTCATGTGTTTTCAGAACTGATAATTGCTAATTGCGAAAACCGAGGCTAGACTTGCATGTTGAGATACTGTACCCTTGTATGTTTGTACTTGTGACCTGAAAGTGCATGGGACCTAGACGCATAGATTCCTAGGGATCCCACGATGTCGATAACCGTGAACCTCCGGAGGGGGCCGTGCTCCTATGTTTGTCGAGGAAGAGTGAGTACAGACAGTGAACCAGTCATAGGAGACTCAGGGCCAGGAAATGGACACTTTCGCTACTTGTAGTCACCAAGACTATAGAGTAGTTGGCCGGTTCTCGAAGAATGAAAAACCAGGTTGGTCACCGATTTGTTTGAGTTTAGCCAGCAGGTAAGTATCTCGGAGCTCCAAATTGTGTAAAGCATTCTGCATATGCTTTATAAAAGAAATAAATGTTTGTGGTTGCCTCTTTTTAAAGTATTTTCGATAAACGTGCACAATATTATGTAGTAAATATTTTCAAGTATATTATCTTTCAAACCTAGCATGGTTGGGTCGGCCCCTACTGGGCATGCGAGGACGAAAGCTCACCCCTACAATAGTGTGCAGGTTTCAAGCATGTGGTCGAGAAGCGTACATGGGAGGCACATGGTCCGGGTTGGCACACTTCTCTTTGTCTTTGTTAAAAGAAGGTTTTGGCCCCTTGTTGGGTTTTGAAATCACTTGTTTGGTTACTTTTATTTATTTCCTACTCGTTTACCAAAGTTTCGGGAGACCCGCAACCCTGGGGCGCGTCTCTCATACTTGTATTTACTTGGTGATTTGTTATTTTCCAAATTGGGCTCCTCTTGTAAGCCCAAATCTTTTAGCCCATCTCAAATTCCGCTTTTGAAAATATGTTGTTCGGTTGCTAGAATGTTTTGTGACTTTTGTCCAAGAAAGTGTTTTGTAAACCAACAGTTTGCACCCAAAAGACCTTGCGATTTAGGGTTGATGAGTTATCGGGATGTTATTTGTGACATGTCGGTTTCTCATTGGCTCGGGGTCGCGGTGCTGTGGGACCCCCCCTCTCGGGTCACCACAGTATGTCTTTTTAGTTGACCGATGACATGACGACCGCGAAACATGCTTATTTTTTCACATCATGTCTGTAAATATTCCATCAATGGATGTGCGTGAACATAAGATAAAAACTTCAATTTTAATTACAAAGATGTTGGCCTATTCCAATATGCCTCATAAAGTTGTATTGACTTATACATTGCATTTAAATTGTTGAGGTTTATTCTAAAACAACCATGAAATGGAAAATGAATTCGGAGAAACCAACCGCTCGATGGAGAGATTGTAATGTTTTTGCAGTGGTTGTAGAAAATCCAGCCAATTTGGTTCTAGTTTCGAATTCGATCAACTAGGTCAAACTTAGTTATTCTTATAAACCTATATTTATATAGGATTAAATTCTGCTTACTGCCTTGTACTTTTAAGGGTTCGTCAGTTCAATTCCTGCACTTTTAATTTAATCATAAAAATCCTCGCACTCTCCAATTTCATCAAATCGATCCATTCTGTCACTATTCTTTCAATTTTCTCTGTTAAGGTGCTGACGTGGCACTTTTTCACAGGGAAATTCCCACAATACCCATACAAGTAGAAACACAAACTCACACACAAACTCTCCTTCTTCTTAGTCCTTCCCTTGTTCAATTCTCAACCAACTTCCCAAGATCGATCCCCACTACTAGCTCACTTGGAAGGTCATACTAAAATCAAATACATACCAAAACACATCAAAGACTCCAAATATGAACTCATCCAAGCAAGAGTACTGAAATCAAGAGCAACTCACAAATACAAAACCCCCAACAATCAATGAGAGGACTTTGTGCTTTCAACACCATCAACCTAAAATACACATGACCAGGAACTCAGAAAACAAGCCTAGAATGAACCATTCAATAAGCAAAACACAAAACAAGAAATTTGGCTCATCATTTTTTTAGTATAAACACAAACTCACACACAAACGTGGCCAGCCCCAATTGATCATACCCCAGCAACCATCCTCATCCTCCTCAGCCAGATGCCCCCCCTCTCCAACCCCAAAGTCATCGCCGCCATGCCACGCAATCTCCAACCTCACTCAGACCCGCTCCGTCCTCAACGCCCTCGGCGATCGTCCTGACCACAACCTCCTCTAGTAACCACACCCTTAACGGCGATCCAAACTCTCCTTCATCACCCCCTCCAAAATCGCAGCTGAATTCTCCCACCATGACCCCAACGTCTCCCGGATCAACAACTGCAGTTTCGGGTCCTGCCCCGACTCCATCGTCCAGCCTCTTACAGTCTAAGTAGCAGCGTTTCCAGGGGGCGAATTGGAGCCAAACGACATTGGAGCCAGTGTCAAGGACCATGTAGAGGTATTTAGGGGGAGTGCCGATGCCGATGCGGTTAAGGGAGAGGTGAGGGAGGTGAAGCGGAGGGCGTCACGGTGGAGGCAGAGGTGGAAGAGCTGAGAGATGGTTTGGTTGGAGGAGAGGGCATCGAGGTGGTGGAGTTGGAGGGAGATGGAATCTGTGTAGGGTTCGGAGGTGGCGGAGAAGGATTCAGGTTGGGGGAGAGTAGGGGCGGAGGGGAAGGGGGAGAGGAGGAGGGTCTGGTGGTCGAGGGCGACGAAGAAGGAGAGGAGGAGAGTGAAGGTAAGGGAAAAGAAGAGATGGGTTTTCTTCTTCTCCATTTTTTTGGGTGGGGAGAAGAGAAAGAAAGGGAAAGAGGGTTTGGGGAAGAAGAAGCAGGAGAGAGAGTGAAGCATGCTTCTGCAGGAAGAGTCTTTGAATAGGGGTATTTTGGGAATTTTCATGTGAAAAAGGTGCCACCTCAGCACCTTAACAGAGAAAATTGACTGAATAGTGACATAATGTATCAATTTGATGAAATTAGAGAGTGCGAGGATTTTTCTGATTAAATTAAAAGTGCAGGGACTAAATTGATGAACCTTTGAAAGTACAGGGTAGTAAGCAGAATTTAATCCATTTATATATCATACCCTCCAAAGGGCAACCTCTATCAATTCAAAGAAAATGGAAAAACAAACCGTTGGATATGATTATTACAATAAATTATGGGTGTGGTAAAAAAAATTAGTCAATTTCACCATATTTTCGAATCCGATCGAATCAGTCAACCGTAGTCGTGACATGTAGAATATAAAGGCACATAGCCACATATTCTATATAGAAGTATGAGAATGTCCAATTTCACTATAAGCCAAATTACAACAAATTCACACTCACACAAAGAGACACACACACACACATATAATGATGATGTGGCACACTGAAGATTTCCAAATATATGTGTTGAGCCTTCTAGACATAAACTTGTAAAAGATGTTGTAGATTCCCATCCAAGCTGAACTACCTTTACTTAAATTGCCATAACTCCTTGTAGAAAAGTCGGAATCGCAAACCGTAAAATTCTTCAGAAACTAGACACATGAGGCTTTCCGTGCATATAGGGTAGGGCTTTCCGTGCATATAGGGTAGGCTAGACATAGAGGCCAGTTCGGGTCGGTTCGGGTCAGTTTTCTATCATAATTTAGTTGTTTTGCTGCGGTTCGGTTCCGTAGAGTATTAGCCGGTTCGGTTCCGATTCCTATAGTTAATTTTCATCTTTACCCGAACCGATGTGGTTATATTTTTTTTATACAATATAATTTTGGTTTGTTTGGTGTCAGACTGTCAGCAAGTGGGCTCTCTTTTTGTTGCTACAGGCCTCCTTCTTCTTTGATTAAAGTATTAAACATTTAAACTCATCCTCCTTTAAAAAAAAAATATTAAACTCGTCCTCTCTCTCTCTCTGACTCACATTTGTCTTTGTCGGCCACCCACTTACCTCCCTTTCTCTTTCTCTATTCTCTTTTTCTTTTTAATCATACTCCCCCATCTCTTCCCTCTTAGCCGCATCCATTCTTCTTCTTCTCTCCTCCTCCTTCTCTCCTCCTCCTTCTTCACTTCTTCTTCGTTGCAACCATTCTTCTTCTTCTTCTCTTCTGTTCTCCTCCTCCTCCTCTTTCTTCACTTCTTCTTCGTTTCAATTATTCCAGTCTTATAGAGGTTGTACAAGACTACCAGACTACCAGAGGCATATTTTATCAATTTGAACTGATCTTCTCTTCTAGTATCAAGATTTCTCTAGATTTTCAGATAAATTTAGATCGGGATTCAAGCATAAATGGAACCGAAGAATCCTGAAACAGAACCAATTCTTGTCGGTTCGGGTTTTGCTCGGTTTTAGATATTAGAAATCATCAAACCTACTCGAATTTTGTCCCGTCGGTTAGGTCTCGGTTCTTGCTTTTTTTTTTTTTTTCCGGCAAACCCGAACTGTCCCAGCCCTAATATAGGGTACAGCTCCTAATTCTATCCAAACAGCTTCCAGTAATTTAGCGAAGTTAGATTCTAGACATGAACTTGTAAAAGATGTTGCAGATTCCCATCGAAGCAGAACTGCCTTCACTTAAATTGCCATAACTCCTTTTAGAAAAGTCGTAATCGTAAATCGTAAAATTTTTCAGAAACTAGACACATGGGGCTTTCCGTAAATATAGTGTATAGCTCTTAATTCCATCCGATAAGTTTCCAGTAATTCAGCGAAGTTAGGTGTTCTGCACAACAGTTTCTGTGTTGCAGATTCTCGTTCGTGCTGAACTTCCTTCACTTAAATTGCCATAACTCCTTCTGGAAAAGTCAGAATCGCAAACCGTAAAATTTCTCAGAAACTAGACACATGGGGATTTCCGTGCATATAGGATACAACTCTTAATTCCATTCGAGAAGTTCTCAATAATTCAGCGAAGTTAGGTGTTCTGCACAACAGTTTTTGTGTTGCAGATTCTCGTTCAAGCTGAACTTCCTTCACTTAAATTGCCATAACTCCTTCTAGAAAAGTCGAAATTGAAAACCGTAAAATTTCTCAGAAACTAGACACATGGGGCTTTCCGTATATATATAGTACAACTCCTAATTCCATTCAAACAGTTCCCAGTAATTCAGAGAAGTTAGGTATTTTGCACAACAGTTTCTGTGTTATTTATATAATATTTTTTGTTTGCGGGCTTTTACAGGCCGACCCTAAGGGGATTTTGGCGGGCCGGGCCTATGGGCAGGGCCGGCCTTTGGCCCTCAGTACCGGCTGGTCTCCATCGGCCCACTTGATCCGCAGGCTTTTTGATGAGGCCTAAATCCATCATAACGATTTGGGAATGTGTATATATAAGCCCAAGTTTGATTGGAGAACCTAGAACACTCCAGTCCCTCGACCCATTTTCTCAACCCGTCAACCCGCGCAAGTGACCCGACCTTATCATCACCCTCCGCTCGATTCACGGCTTCACACCGACAGTGTTCTCTTCATTTCGATGGCGCCATTATGACAGTAGACTCGGATTGCTCAACCAAATCTTCCCGATAGCAAAACAAAGTCCGAAAGCTATGACGTTTCTTGCGATTTCGATGCATTTTTCCGCTACTCTGGTCACCGACGATGGCAACTGATGTTGGAACTTTATCTTCTCGTCGAACTCTACATGAATATGTGATTGCATGTCAATTTCGGTTAAGATTTGGAAAATTGGTGTTTTAGGTGTACACGGCCACCATCGGAGTTACTGTGCATGGTAGTGGTTTGGATATCTGCTGAAGTAGTTGGATCATGGTTTATGCATATAATCTATATTGAGACTTGGTTTTGCTTAAATCACAGGAATCACGAAGTGGGATAAGAACTTTGGAATTTGACCAAATCTGTTGTTCAGCGAGAGTTCAGTTCAATTATGAAGGTCAACATGTTGCAGAATTCAGATTGTGCTCTAATGAGGAGGATATGAACCCATTATCGATAGAGATTCTTGAGGAAGGTATGATTATGAAGTTTCGAATATACAGTTGGTATGAAATTGTTTAATTGAGGAAGTTGGATTCATACATACTTGCCCTCAAATGGTTGGTCTGTGATCATACTTGGTTGTGGTTATCGGCAGAACTTGTGAAGTAGGATGGAGACAATGGCATTGGGTCTTCTCTGTTCCAGTAATAAGGAAGAGTAATTCATTGTCTGCATGCTTTGCAATGCTGATTGTGTATTAAGAACCTTGGGAAGCTCAAATCAGAGATTGGATGAGGATTTGTTTTGATGTTTCTCAATTAAGGTAGTGTCCTGGAACATAATTTAGATTTGATATGTCAAGTATTAAGTTGTTGAGAATTTTGGGTTGGTACATTGAATATAGTTTTGGCATACATAGTCAGTTGATTGTTTGGAATCAATACCAATCCAACTATAGTAGAAGTTTGTGTTAGATGGCTGAAGCAATACGCTTGCAATTAAGGTTGTTTATTTTATTTGATAATGAAACTGCCAGAGTCTACTCTTGACCTTGAATCAAAGAACGGTTGAAAAACCAACCAAAAAGTAGTTGCAATTTAGCAAGTGGTCATAAATTAGTTTGGATACATTCTCGTTAAGCACGAACTAGTAAAGTTTTGTTATTGGAGTGTAACTTAAATTGAAGAATGATTAATAGATTGTGGTTCTGGGTGCCCAAAGTAATAAGATGGGTTTGCACCCAAGAAGAAAAGGAATTCATTTTTGGAATAAATTAATCAAAAAGGACTTGGTAATATTTGTCAAGAGTCCTTGAATTGAATTCTATACTACCACTCTAACAATATTATTGTCGGATTAATTAGAACCTCTGTAATCCGAAATGTGCAATTTGGTGGTGTTGGCCTGAGGAATCGATGGAATCAAAGCTGCAATATTCCAGGTAGGGTGACTCGGGACTCTCTCGGTTAGGATTTTTCTTCTATATAAATAATATCACATGGCTATGATTATTTCTCTATGAATTTAAAGGATTTGATATTTTATCGCCATGCTTGTTTTCAATGGATTTCTATATTGTGTGATGACCTGAGAGTGAGCGGAGCATAGCGACTACTTTGGGTTTCGATCCCCTAAACCTCCGGAGGGGCTGTATGGACGGTATGGTGTCCTACATCCTGTAAGGTGTGACATCATTTCTAGATGATACGACGTAAATGGACACTCTTGCTACTCCTTACCCTGTATGTTGGTAATCTTGGTAAGGGTGTAGTTGGCATAGTGACCAGTCATCAGGTTTGTGTTTTTTGGGCCCGCAAATGTCTTTGAAACAAACTCTATGGTTTATGATTTAATCTTTCTTTTTACTTATATCCGTAGTTTTCAAATACTGGCTAAAAATGTATATATCTTTTTACCTGTTTTTAAACCTAGTCGGGGTGATTCCCTTATTGAGTAGCGAGGACGAAAACTCACCCACTACAATAGTTTTGGATGCAGGTATTGTGCACGTGAACGGGACAATATTGGAATGAGCTGGGTGGGCCAAACAAGTTATTTTATGTATGACTTATTTGTAATATTTTTCAGGTTCCAATTTCTAGTACTTTTAAATATAATTCAATCATACTTTACTTTGGATGTTTGGTACTTTGTCTATATTACAACTAGTTTTCGTTGAAAAGTTTTTTGACTTAAAATCGCCTCAAAAATTTTATTTAATGCTTCCATTTCAACTCTAATGTCATACTTTTAGAAAAAGTACAACTTGCTTATTTTAGTTGTTTATTTTAAATGCCTTGCGTATCTCTAGGATCATACCTAGCATGTGATTCCAAGGTTCGCGGCACTGTAACATGGTCGATTTGGTGAGGTGCAAATCGGGGCGTTACAATGAAACCTTGAAATCCTTTTGGCCACCGCCGCACACCTTGAATCCCTTTACACCAGGAGCCTTTACACCAGGAGTCCAGAACCGGAGGCAGAACAACCAGAACCGGCTGAAAACCTACCGGACCGGCCACCGAAAGCTCCAAACCACCCGTAGTAAATACTCCATCGGTTCACCACCTTCCAGACCTCCAATTGCTACCAAAATTTTCCAGCAGAAGCGTCTAGATCCTAGGATTCAGGAACTAGAAGAAGAACTCTAAAAACCGGTCTAGAAGTTACTGAACCGGCCACTGAAGCGACTGAACCTCTTGCAGAAAAACCAGCAAAAGAAGAAAAAAAGAGGAAGTTGGTGGCCCACGTGCAGAAGAGAGACAGAAGAGGTGCGGCCCAGAGATAATATATATATATATATATATATATATATATATATACAGGCCTTCTCCACTGCGGACGTCCGCAGTTTTTCATTGGTGCGGATTTCCAGTTTTGACCCACTTTCCGATCATATTTTCACATCTTAACCGTTCAGT
>BDJD01007512.1:64244-88374 GCA_002564525.1 Rosa multiflora
TATATATATATATATAAAGGAGGCGTGGGCCAGAAGAAGTTAAGGCCCTGCCTTCTGATACTTAGTGGGCCTAGGCGGAAGCAAGAAAAAAAAGGGGGAAACCATGGGCCGAAGCAAAAGAAAAAAAAAAAAAAAGGGAAAAGGGCAACCCACGAGTTACTTTTTACTAAAAGTTCCCACTTTTGAAGTTTTTTTATTTTTTTTCTCTTCTTTTTCCTCGGGGACTTGCAACCTCGTTTCTTCTACCCCCCTTTCTTCTTCATAAGGGAGACCAAAAGCCGAACTATGGGGGTTCCTGCTCACTCCAAACTTGGAGCTTGTAGAGTCCTCCAAATTTAGTGTTTGTTGAGAAGTTATGATCGACCACAAACACGTCATTGTTTCGATTTAATCCAATATCTCTTGGAATCAGATTTCTTGGAAGTGACTACGCTCATAAATCCATAATATCTTGGGAGCGATTACGCTCAGAAATTTTATATGTTTTCGTGGTAGCCTTTTTCGCTCCGAAACTAACCCTTTTTCTTGTTCTCTTTCAGGATGAGTAACCTGAACAAACTGGACTTCGCTCCATTGGGAACAACTGGCTATGGATATCACAAGTGGATTCGTGATGTCCGCCAGCATCTTAAGACCGATGGAATCCTAGATACGATTCTCGAGCCTAGCCAGGACGTGCTAACTGTAGAGCAAGGTCAAGCTTTAGAAGCAAATAGAACAGCCTTGGAGGCAAATAAGGTGAAAGCCATCATCCTAATGACTAGTCATATGGATGATTCGCTCCAGTATGAGTATATGAATGATGAAGACACTAGAAGGCTGTGGTTCTCACTCGAAGAAAGATTTGGCAACGTTCATGACTCCCTGCTTCCTGAACTAGAAACGAGATGACATAGCCCCCGCTTCTGTGATTTCAAGTCAGTTATTGACTACAACTCGGAAGCACTTCGCATGAAATCCTTAATGAAATTCTGTGAAAAGATATCACAAATGCAATATTGATTAAGAGGACTCTTTCTACCTTCCCCGTCTCTACATTAATGGTTGCAAAGAACTATCTAATCGATGTTACTGCAGGACGGATCACAAGGTTTCATGAGCTCATTGGAGCTATGAATGTCGCTGAAAAGCATGACAACATCCTTGTGAAGAACTATAATTCGAGACCCCTTGGGAACAGAGCATATTCCGGAGTCCAATTATTGTCGCGCTCCTAAGGGAGGACTCCAAGAGTGAAACCCTAAATCTACGGACAATTCTGGACGTTCTGGTCCATATTCTCGCTCTAATGAGGAAGGTAACCTCTAAAATAGGCAAACACAGAATTGAAGAGGTTAACGTGGAAAGATAGAGGGAGGCAACACCTCTGACCATGTTGGTGGTGCCACCAATACTAGTAGCCATCCAAATGACGCTTTCAAAGCACCTCAATCAATATAATCTGATCACATAGATGTATGTTCTCGATGTGGAGCATCTGGTCATTTGGCACACATTTGTAGAGCTCGTGAAGAAATTGTCACTGCCTACAAAGCATATTGTGAAGCAAGAGAAACTCACTATGTGGAATAAGAAGATCAAGAAGATGATCTAGAGTAAAGGGTTGAAGACTTCAAATCTGGCTGGGATCAATAGATCACCAATTCTATTTAAGTCCTTATTTTTTCAAGAGATGTAATAGGAAATTGCCATATACTTTGTAGTAAATGCCATTGGTTTAGTTTTTCTTCACATAGGCTCATCCAAAATGAGTATGATGTCTAGGAAGGTTTTGAGATAAGTGGTACTTAAGCGAGCCTTGCTCCACCGACATCTCTCTACTCACCTGGTCATATTTATTTTGGAGTTACCGAAGGAAGTCAAACGACTACCTTTGTTTTGCATTAGCTTGCAATTGGATTAGATTCTCTTAATGGTTAAGAGACAATGATGTACACCATTGGCTTATGAATAAAATTTCGAGTTCTTTTCATAATGACTCCATTTTTATTTTGAGCATATTCCTTTGTGACTACGATGGCTCCACTATAAGGATTAGTTCAAGGACACGGAATAGCCCAAATTCCATTTGCCAAATGGCACTTGATTATTGTCACAAAAACTCTCTACGCTCCTAGGGCGAATCAAACCCTATTGAGCCATTCAAGCAAACGGTTTCCATGTAGGAACATATATAGAGAACGAAAATAAGTTCCTTTGCAATACCTCTAATGACTGGGAACGAAGATGCCTCTTAGAGAAGTTTTTGTGTCTCTCTAGTGGAATCTATGTCACTATTCAAGCTATTAAATCCAATAAAGTTATGAGAGAAGATCTCTTGGATTTAGACACATATTGGCTTTGTCACGACAGGATAGGTCATCCTAGTCATGATATAATGATCCGTCTACTAAAGACTTCACATAGACATCCATTTTTTTTCGAGCGAAATGAAGCAAGAATCAAAAGTTGATTCCTGGACTAAGTGTGACCGTCGCCGCTGCCATCCATCACTAGCATAGGGCTGGCACAATCCCTATGCATGATGCCATGGATGGCGTCCATCATGGTGATGGAGCCCTGAGTGATGCTGCAATCACCAACTATGCTTCAAATAGCGTTTCAGACGCTCAGGCCCACCCAAAATCCTTATTGGTTGCTTCTAAAGCCTCTCGCTCGTTTTACAAAGCCCATTCCTTAGGGGAATTAGGACTGAGACCGTCCTATGCAAAGGATATGAAAATACTCATTCTGTTCTTACATAGAATCCCTAGGGATTCTGTAGACTGATTCAACCAACTTGTGGACGAATAAATATCTCATGAGGTTGGTTGACATGCAAACACGCTGGTTACGTATTGTGCCATTGTCCACTTGTAATGCTGCTAATGCTACACTCCTAGCACATATCATATGACAATGGACTCACTCCCTAGATCATCCTATTTAGTCAATTGGGCTTGATAATGCTATAGAGTTTACATTGAAGACTTTCGATGGTTATTGCAATGGGACTGATGTTGGACATCATATTCCCATGTACACATCCAAATGGTCTCGTGGAAACGACTATGATGGTAGTCCAGACATTGGTAATCCGCATCAATCTCTTTATATCCGCTTGGGGTGATGCAATATCGCATGCAGCTATGCTAATTCTTCTACGACCCATCACCACTCAATTTACCTCTGTGTTACAGCGAGTGACTGGGTACCAGTACCGTACTTATGCATATTTCAGTGTTCCATTGATGTGCCAATTGCACTACCATAGAGCACTATGATGGGTCCTTACAAACGAATGAGCTACTAAGTTGGATTTGAGACTCCAACAATCGTCCGCCACTTAATACCATTGCTAAGCGATCTCATTACCACTAGATTTGCAGATTGTCACTTTGATGAGATAGTCTTCCCGTCGATACAGCGAGATAAGAACACCGAATGTTCAGCAGGAACGACAGAAATTGTCATGGTCTGTCCCCACCATATCTCATCTCGATCCCCACTAAAGTGACGAGATTACACAAATATGCTTCAAACATGCCTGCAAGGATGGACGTCCCTACGAGAGGACATAGTGCTATCCTACACGGAGGTAGCCATGGCGCCAACGTTGTAGAGAGTGGCACTCTGGTGTTACAGGCCATAGCCCCAGCTAGGATGCATGGGTGGCCCGTGAGTTCGAATGATACTTTGGTACAACCCAATCCTTGGATCATCGACATTCAAAATCTATCTCATGAGAATCTTCCGGATTAATGTTATCATTGGGGGACGCCTCAACGTTAGAAACTATTTCTGAGAATATAGATCTCTATGAAAATTACACTAGTGTACATGAGACGTGGGATAGAAACTCCATCATTATCGATGATGTATTTGCGCTTTTCATTGCGCATGAGTTTGTTGAGTCTGATGATATCAAACCACACTCAGTTGATAAATGAATGCCAACGTAGAGAAATTTGACATAAATGGAAAGATGCAATCCAGGTTGAGTTGGATTCTCTAACGGAGAGGAAAGTTTTCGAGCCAGTGATGCCAACACCTCCTAACATAAAACCTATTGACTAATGGGTCTTCCTTAGAAGCGTGATGAGAAGAAGAGATGGTAATCTTGCCTTATGGCTCAAGGCTTCTTACCAAACACCCTGGAATCGACTACTATGAGACATATTCTTTCTTAATAGATGTCATTGCACTCCACTACCCATTCAGTTTGGTAATTTCTGAATAATTGAACATGCAGCTTACAAATGTGGTCACTACGTATCTCTATGGGGATCTAGATACGGAATATAAATGAAGGTTCATGGTGAACTTTATTCACCCAAGTGAAATGGCTCTAGACCACGGAGTGCATTTGCAATGAGGTTGCAATGCTCACTAAAGTGACAACTTGGTTGGGAAGGTATATATGAATGCCCTCAAGTCTCTCAGACAAGTTCTAGATTCCGTCGTGGTTCATATTGTACATGATCTTCATTGGTAGACCTTAAAGAGTTAAGGGAACCAGCGGAACACTTGAAATCCTAGTTTAAGATGAAGGATTTTGGGAGAACATGATTATGTCTCGATTTGAAACTTAAGCATGTGTTGATAGATTCTTAGGTGTTTTAACAAGGTCAAGCCTTCAAGCACCCCATGATCGCCGTAGTCTTGATCCTGAAAAGGATCATCTTCGTCCAAAGGATGATGACGAAGATGTGTTAGAGGCAGAAGTGTTTTTCTTAAGTACAATAGGCTTATTATTGTACTTAGCTCAATGCACAAGACCGGACATCTCATTTTCCATGAACTTGTTAGCTAGATATAACATTACACCAACGCGACGCCATTAGATTAGTGTAAAAGATATCTTTTGGTACTTGAGATGTACGATTGATATAGGCTTGTTCTATCCCTATAGAGAGACGATGGATTCGGACCCGTAATATGTCAAGAAAGCCACCAATAGTGGTTTGCGTTCCCTCTGGCCATCCTGAAAAGACATAAGAGTTTTGGAAGGTTTTACTGATGCTGGGTACCTCTCTGACCCACACAAAGGTCATTCCCAAACTGGTTAAGTGTTTACCATGGGTAAGACTCCAAAATCTTGGAGGTCTACAGAACAGACCATAGTCGCTATATCTTCGAACCATGCAGAGATTATTACTCTTCATGAAGCAGTTTGTGAATATGGATTGGATCTATTATTACGCATGTTCAAAGTAATTAATGTGGTTTGAAGTCTACCACCAATGAGCCTACGAGCATTTATGAGAACAATGTGCTTGCATTGAACAAACTAAGCAAGGCTACATCAAAGGTGATGACATCAAGTATAATTAGCAACAACAGACTCTCCTCAAGGTCAAAGTGAACTAGGTTCAATCTGAGGACAGTGTGACAAACTTGCTCACTAAGTCTATGCCTAAATTCCACTTTCGAAAAACATGTTGGTAGCATCATTTGAGGAAGTTATCTGAACTCCCATGATGATAGTCATCAGGGAGAGATGCAGACATCAAGGGGAGATGTCTACATGTTTGGTCTCGAAACGTGAAGGGTGCGTTGTGCTCTTTTTCTCCTTCGACTGAGGTTATTTTTGTCCCACTAGGTTTTTGTTAGTCTGCAAGGTTTTTGACAAGACAACGAGAGGAGCACCACATTTGGGTAACACAATAGGGTGTGTTCAAGTTATTCCAGAATATGTGTCTGGCCTAAACTCTAGGTTACTTGACCTAATGGTAATAGGGTTAGAATTAGAGAAAATCTTGGAGAATCTTGGAGATATCCAATCAATGTAATTTTACATTTCTTTGTACAACTCTGGTTCTATGCCTTGGAATCCTCTATATAAAGAGGTCCCTATTATCAATGAAAGTACGACTCAATTTTCACCCAATTTCAATTTTCCTTAAGCAGTATATAATTTCTCAAAACTTCGGTTTGTTGATGCATGTTATTTTTGCACCTACTCATTGTATCATTGCATGTCATTATTAGTTTGTTTTATGTTGCACACTTTTTTTTTTTAAATTTTTCTTTTTTTTTTTTTGTGTTTTGGTTGTAATGGAGGGACTCAATCTTTCAACTAGTATATTCCATCTAATTTCACCACCCTTTCTCATCACTTGGGTTAACCATAATATGTCAGTACGTGCTAGCTGTATTTGCAAGGTTTTCTCATATTTGGTTTTCTAGGACTTTAGAGTTTTGATTTTTAGTGTTTTTCTTTTTTCCTTTTTGAATGTTCTCCAGGCTCTTTAATGAAAATCCAATTCCTTTTTAGTCGCAGTTGGCATTCATCAATTTTGGGCTAAAAATTTATTTTTGCTTTTGCATATAATAAATTAAATTTTCACATGGATATCAAACTCAATTAGAAGAGATCAATGACACAAATTGAGGTAGCAAACTACAGTGACACATGGCTCTCTCTAATGACCTTGTAATAAGGATTTAATAAAGACTTTCAAAACACCAATTGGATGACTAGAGTTCAAAAATAAAAATGTCATCTACTCTTGATTAGCCTGTTATTTGAAAGTCGGGATGAAATCAGATGTCTCCATTATTCTATTACAACTCTGTTCCCTCAACATGATTGGTCCACAGAGATTAAAAAAATATTTTCGTAATCTTTTATTCAATTTTTTAATCTCTGTGGACCAATCATGTTGAGGAGACAGAATTGAGACACAGAAATCTGGGACAACTGATTTTATCCCTTGAAAGTCATTAATTAACGTTATATATTAATTATAATACTCATTGGAGTCTCTTTCTGTAGTGTCATGGATATACACATGCTTGAAAATTTATTGAGAAATGCTAGCAACTTTCCCCTCCAACCTTTCCCTTTCTACATTTCCTATTCATTGTTCACCACGTTTATTCCATTATCCCTGAAAATTAGATAATTAAAAGACTAAAAAAACACATTTTCAATTTCCCCTTGTACCCCTATTTATCTTCATCTGCATTAATTTTCACATTTATCAATTTCTTCTTTTTCTTATCTTCATCTCCATTAATTTTCATATTTATCAATTTCTTCTTCTTCTTTTTTTCCACAATTGTTTTCTTTTTGTTGACATAAGCATATATTCTCGTGTATTAGCAATCAACAATACTGCATTCAATTTCTTCTTTTGCTGCAAAATTCCCTACAGATGCAAATTAGCCGAGATCTAACTCCATTGCATCAATTTTACCATCGGGGATATCCTTACATTTTTACTGTCATCCATGTTTCTGACTGCCACTACTGCATGGACACTTCCATAATGCAAGAACACGCAAAATCAACACCAATACCTCTGGTCGGACCCGTCATTTGGTCTGGGGGGTCTAGACCTCACCAACTTTTCGGCAGATACATATAATTATATGTTATAATTAATTAAACGGCTAAATACAAGTTACTACCCTGTGGTTTAGGTCCAAAATCAATTCAGTCAATGGACTTCTAATTTCATCAAAAACAACCCTGTACTTTCAATTTTGATCTAATAGGTCCAATTCGTTAATATTCTGTTATGGGTTCAAGTTATAGTTGGATTATTTGTTGAAAAACTATTTATTTGATAGATTTCTAATAGTGGGACTCACTCTTAAATTGACTATGCAGGCCACCTCAACACCACATCATAAAACATAGGCCATACATGAGCCCCGTCAACAAGTTAAATGACTTAATTGACATAAGATTAATAAATTAGACCTATTAGATCAAAATTGAAAGTGCAGGGGTGTTCTTGATGAAATTAGAAGTTCAAGGACTGAATTGAATTTGGACACAAACTACAGGGTAGTAATCAGTATTTAGCCCTTAATTAAACTTAGGATTTTATGTATGTGTTCTGCAACTGGATCCCCCCAATTCAATTTTACATAAATATATAATATATTAACCCTCCCACACTCTAAGTCCACCCAGGGGATTGTCAGGCTTATATTTTTTTTAAAATAAAAACAGTAATATTCAGTTTATAAAGAACTAATAAAATAAGAGAAGAAAGTTAAAACAGTAATCAATAGGTATTCTTATATGATTAGGATTTTGACAGCTATCTCTATAACCCTAAGTTGGGGTTTGCGTGCAATCCTTCTTTCGACTCCGTAACATTTTTTTTCTCTCTCTGTCTCTGTCTCTCTCTCTCTCTCTAATCTGCAACAAGAGAATTGTGAAAGGTGTGATGCCCTTTTTTTTTGCGGTATTATATTTTTTCCATTTTTTTATGCTTTTGTTTGATTGACTTAATTGAATACTCATTGTTTATATGCAATTTTTTTATATTTGTAGATGAAAAAGTCATCCACACAGAAGACACTTGATAAGTGGTTTACTAAAAGAAAAATGCCTGAAAACTCCAAATCTAGCGCTACCTTACCACAATATGATGTTGTGACTTAGGAGGCTGAAAATCGTGCTAAATTTCTAAGAACTGAAATCAATGAAATTCAGATTGATTCACTAGAACGTGAACTGAGAAAATATCTGCAAATTTGGGAATATCATCCTAATATGCAAGATGAAGTCCTACATGCTTATATTAAACTTGGTCCATACTGGCCTTTACTTTCAGCATATCCATCAAAAGGAAAGCGCAACTGTAGCTTTCAATCTTTGTGTATTTTCTTCATGGTTAGAGTATTCTCTGACTGAAGATAAAGCTTTTTGTCTACTGTGTTTTCTTTTTAATAAACCCACCGGCCATTCTGACCACAAAGCTTTCACTATCGAGGGATTTCAAAGTTTGAAGAAAGTAAGAGATGGAAAAGATTGTGCTTTTCTGAGTCATATGGGCAAATATTTTGACTGTTTTCATAAGAATGCTGTAAGAGCCTGATGACTTGATGAAGCAACCCCAACATATACAGAATGTTGTTGAAAATTATACTTCAAAACAAATTGCAAACAACCGTCTACGAGTCAGAACTTCAATTGAAAGAGCTCAATGGCTTGCATTTCAAGATTGTGCTTTTAGAGGTCATGATGAAAGCGTTGATTCAATCAATCCTAGTAATTTCGTGAAACTCTTAGAATTGTTGGCTTCATATAATAAAAAGTTGCTGAAATTATATTACAAAATGCTACAAGAAATGCTTCTTACATATCGCCAAAGATTCAAAAACAAATGTTACAGGCATTTTCATTAAGATAAAAAAAAGGCCATTCGGGAAAAAATTAATGATTAAAAATTTTGCATAATTGTTGATGAAGATCGTGATGAGTCAAAGAAAGAGCAAATGGCTATAGTAGTGAGATTTGTTGACAAAGATGGTTTTGTTCGGGAGCCTTTTTTTGGGCTTGTTCATGTCTCAGACACCAAGGCATCAACATTGCAAAATGGAATATATTCAGTGTTATCTAATTACAATTTAGATATCCAAAATATTCGAGGCCAAGGATATGATGGTGCAAGTAATATGCGAGGTTAGTAGAATGGGCTATAAGCTTTGATTTTGAAGGATTGTCTGTATGCTTACTATGTTCATTGTTTAGAGCATAGATTGCAATTGGCTTTAGTAGCAGCATCAAGAGAAGTTATTCCTATTCAAAAGTTTTTACTAAATTGACTTTTATAATCAATATTCTTGGTGCTTCATGCAAGCGCAATGATGAATTTCAAAGTGCTCAAGTAGAAGAGATTGCATATTTGACTTCAATTGATGAACTCGAGACCGGAAGAGGACTTAACCAAATTGGAACTTTGTAGCATGCTGGAGATACTTGTTGGAGTTCGCACTTCAGATCTATATCTAGTTTGAGACAAAGGTTTAACCCAACTTGTCATGTTATTATGAACATAATTAAGGAAAGGAAGAGTCTTGAAGCAGGAGATGTAGATTCAGCTTATGAGTCAATGACATCGTATCAATTTGTCTTCATCTTACATCTCATGGAAGAAATTATGGAGAATACTAATGACCTTTGTTTGGCTCTGCGAAGTCAATCTCTAGACATTTTGAATGCCATGAGTTTTGTTTCCTCTATTAAAGCATTCATTCAAAAGTTGAGAGATGATGGATGGGATAGTTTATGTACTTACTTGAGTATTTGCCAAAACCATAATTAGCTATAATGAACCATGCTTATGCTACCGCCAGCAGTACCAACAACTATCAAGGATGTGACCTATGAAAACACCACCAGACAGGCTATCGCCTGAGCTCCAGCTTAGCCCAAGATCACCGCTGTCGTGCCACCATGCACCACGCTAATATCACCTCGCTGAAGCATCAGAAGCTGGGAATATAAGCATATCAGTCCCACATCGAAATCAAGGAAGAGATCAGTCTCTTCCTCACCTATAAAAGGTCCACTCCTCTCTCTTCATTAAATACGCACTTATTACTTACTCAACGTTATCCTATCAATATGAATACATTGACTAATTTAGGCATCGGAGTAGAGAAGACCGCTAACCGTGGTCTCCCTTTGACGCCCTGTGTATTTTATTTGACAGCTAGCGGAAACACCAGGATCTTTGCAAGTAGCTGTCCACCTCGCGGACCAGCGTTAACTGAGGTTTAGCCACCGCTGAATCTCAAACATTAAGGCAAATAAGGAGCGCGAGCAGGAACACAAGGAAAAGGTCGAAGCTCAGAAACAGGTGGCCACGCAGATGTCAAGATTTGATGAACTAAAGAAGGCGCTAGAAGCAAACGCTGACCAAGCACAGAGAGAACAATCACAAAGTGCTAGGCATAGTCGACCCAGCGGTGGAAGGTTGATACTAGCACCAATCATACAGATACAGGTACCGTTGAACCCACCTGAGCTGGTAGGAATGGGTCTTCCACCTCCACCACATCTAATGATAGAACAGGAGGCGGAATCACAACCGTGCACCAACTGCAATGCAACTAGGGAAAGAATCGAGGGGAAACCGACCGGCCCCCAAGCGGGAGTTAGCATAGCGGAACCTCCAGGTAGCACCCTCTGGCAACACAGCCATGCTAATCTTGGAAAGAATGCAATAGATGGAACAAAGATTGATTCGGGCCGAGGTAAGTGCCTCAGCGCCAATCCAAAAACCGCTCTTTGTGTCAAGGCCAGGTCCGTTCACCGCCATAATCTTGCAAGCGGTCAGACCAACACATGCAAAAAGGCCAAAAATGGCACATTACAGCGGCCTAACTGATCCTTTCATCCATATGGACACCTTCAAGAAGGTAACTAACAACAAGGGATTAGAAGACGCCACCCTTTGCCATTTGTTCAGCGAGACGTTAGATAGTGAGGCAATGAGCTGGTTATTCGAATGCCCACCTGGGTCCATCGACTCATTCTATACACTATCGAATGCCTTCCTGTCGCGGTTCATCTTCTTGGCCGCAGGACATCATAACACAAGCCAGTTGTTCAACTTCAAGCAAGGCACAGAGGAAACATTGAAGGCTTTCGTCACAAGGTGGAGAGTTGCAGCATCTTGGTGTCGCGACCTTAACAAAACTATGGCACTGGCAGCCTTCAAGGAAGGACTCCTGAAAGGACCATTTCTCTATCATCTCAACTACAATTACCCAAACGCTGCATATGACAACATCATGAGCGAGGTCGTCCTCCACACAGGCAAACTTCATCACATATGGAGAAACACCACTGGCTCCACAAACGCCCCCCCCAAGTCAACTCAGCCTTCTTCCAGCCAACAGGAAACCACTTATAAATCCCCCGCCACACCCCCAACTGACAAAAAGAGAGAATGGCAGCAGAACAACTACCAGAGCAAGCGACAAAAGGATTAGCAATACCACAACAAGGCCAATTGCTCTTTCCACGGTGACAATCACAGCAAGCAGGCAGAGTCCTCCCAGCGGTATGCAATGTTCACAGTCCTCACAGCTTTGTATGAGGAGATATACGATCAGTGCAAGGATAAAATCCCACCGCCACCCCCAAAAAAATACCTGAGAGTGGGAAAATTGAGGGACACCGGCAAGTGGTGCAAATACCACGGAGACAGCAGTCATAACACTAATAGTTGCAATGCCCTTAAAATAGCAATCGAGACCCTGTATCGAGATGGGAAACTAGAATAGTTCAAGGTGCGACAGCTAGCGCCAATAGTTTCCAATATCGAGCCCATGCGCCGCATCAACTCCATCGATGGTGGTGCTCCAATCAACAACATGTCTCACAGGAAAAGGAAGCTCTATACATGCGCCAACCACCCTAAGGAAGTTTACAACATCCTCTATGAAAGATCCGCTAAGCTAGCAAGATCTGGATGAGAGCCCATAACCTTCTCTGGGGAAGAAGACTGCGGAGTGCATCTCCCCCAAGACGACCCATTCTTGATTGACACAATACTCGAAAAATGGTCAGTAGGGAAGGTCCTGGTTGACAGCAGATCCACTGTCAATGACATCTTCAACGGTTGCGACAACCAACTCCAGTGGAACAGAAAGCTACTATAGGACCACGAACCGCTACTTATTGTTTCTCGATTATAACTAGAACCTCCCTTTTTCTGGATTCATCTTTTGTATAACCCTTTCAGTATTGTTACTTTTAGTATTGTTACAATAGAATGGTGTCCTTTATTTATACCGACAAAAAAATGGATTTCTATTTTATGTTTCTCCAGCGACGTCACACAACCACTGGGTTCTAACTATATGCATCTATCCATCGGTGCCAGCCCATGCACAGCGGAGATACACACCGAGTTTATTGTCGTTGACTTCTTCAGCTCTTACAATGCCATCATCTGCCGGTCGGCACTCAACAAGTTAAAATGCATCATTGCTGGATACATGCTCCTCATGAAGTTCCCTTCACCCAACGGCACGAGTTGTGTCAAAGGAAGCCAACAGCTAGTACGGGAATGCTATTCGACAAAGGTAATGTGATCCATGTGCCGTCATGAAATCCTAATGGTAGGAAATCACCTACCGCTGACAGACAAAATCGACGACCCCAAAGACGACGAAAAGAAGTATGTAAAAAGGAACCTGTCAACCCAGAGACATCGCTACAAGTCATCAGCATCTCTGACAAGCACCCTGAGAGGATATTTCGCATTGGAGCATAACTCTCCCCTGAGATAGCGGCGGAGCTCACACAATTCCAATGGGAAAACGCTGATGTATTTGCATGGTCCTACGCGAATATGCCAGGCATCTCCCCTGACATTATTACGCACAAGTTAAGCATCAAACCATTCTTCTATCCAATCAAACAGAAAAGAAGGCCTTCAACGAAGAAAGATATCGTGTAATAGGGGAGGAGGTAGCAAAGTTACAAGGTATCAGATTCATCCGCCAGGTCAACTATCCCCAATAGATCTCCAACCTGGTAATGGTAAAAAAGCCCAACGGAAAATGGCGAATGTACGTAGACTTCAAAGGTCTCAATAAGGCGTGCCCCAAAGATAGTTTCTTGCTACCACACATCGACCAACTGGTCGACCCAACAGCGGGACACGAACTGCTCAACATGATGGATGGTTTCTCCGGCTACAACCAAATCAAGATGAACCCTGGTGACCAAGAGTGCACCATCTTCACAATAGACAAAAGCCTGTACTGCTACAATGTCATGCCCTTTAGATTGAAGAAAACCGGAGCAATGTACCCGCGGTTGGTGAACGCCATGTTCGTGGAATGCCTCGGAAAAATAATAGAGGTATACGTGGATGACATGCTCGTAAAAAGCATCAAAGCCAGCGGACACTTGGCAAACCTCTGTATCATATTTGCCATTCTCTTAGCCTATGGTATGCTCCTCAACCCCGAGAAATGCTTCTTTGGCGTCACTGTTAGCAAATTTCTGGGCTACATCGTTAACGAGTGAGGCATAGATGCTAACCCCGACAAGGTGCAGGCCATCCTCAACATGAAATCCCCATAGTGGAAAGTGCATGTTCAGAGCCTCCAGGGCAAGCTAACTGCGCTATCCCGCTTCATCGCTGAACTCACTGAGTGCCAGGATGAACCCACCATGACGACAAAAGAAAGAAATACCGCCCTGACAGCCATAGAGTAGCCCACATCCAAGCCACAGTCAGAATGGAACCTCCATGTTGACGGCTCAGCCTACCCCAAGGCCTGTGGAGCTGGAATCATTCTTGATAGGGCCCAGGGACTAAACGTGGAGTACGCGCTGAAATTCAACTTCACGGGTTTGAACAACATGGCGGAACATGAAGTACTTATTGCAGGCCTACTCCTCGCTATAGACTCAAGAGTCGATAGTGTCAGCATATTCAGCGACTCCCAACTTGTCGTCAACTAGGTCAATGACAGCTTCCAAGCTAAAGACAAGCAGTTAGCAGCGTACTTAGGCTACGTAAAAACCCTACTCAGGAAATTCAAGTTCCACTCCATCACACAAATCCCCAGAGAAAAAAAAACGCTAAGGCAAACTCTCTGGGAAGACTAGCAACCGCTTTACCACAGTAAAGTCCAACGGACACAAGGGTGGAATGCCTGGACAAGCCGAGCATCACCAAAACCCTAGCGGAAATATCAACATCTAGGTCAATCCCAGCTGGATGGACGAAATAATAGAGTACAAGCGCAATGGAACACTGCTAACCGACAAGGTCGAAGCAAGGCAGCTCAAGCGGAGGGCAATCCGCTATAACATACAAAACGGCAAACTATACCACCAAGGATTTACCCACCCAAATCTCCGATGCTTAACCCCAGATGAAGGAAGGGTGGTGTTAGCAATGATACACGCAGGGCAATGTGGAAATCATTCAGGCGCCAGATCTTTAGCAAATAGAACTATGCACCAACGGTACTTTTGGCCCACGCTCGACGACGACGCCAGATAAGTCTCCAAGTCTTGCCACAAGTGTCAGCAATACACTAACCTCCCTCATGCACCAGCGGAACCCCTCTCAATAATCATCGGCCCATGGATTCACTCCACTTGGGGACTCGACCAAGTTGAAAAATTGCCAACCGCTAGGGGCCAGTTCAAGTACATCATCGTTGCCATCGATTACAATAGCAAGTGGATAGAGGTTGAGCCGTTGACGACAATCACAATCGCCAAAGTAACCCATTTCCTCTGGAAAAAAAACATCTATTGCAGTTACGGCGTACCCCACACCATCATCACAGACAACGGGGCACAGTTCAACAACAAGGTGATTATAGCCTTTACCGCTAATGTAGGCACCAGGATGCAATATGCATCTGTAGTGCACCCCCAAACCAACGGGCAGGTAGAAGCGGCAAACAAGATAATCATGAAATTTCTCAAGAAAAAACTCAATGATGCCAAGGGTTTATGGGTAGAAAAGCTCCCAGATGTCCTATGGGCTATCAGGACAACCCTAACATCCGCTAACGGAGAAACATCGTTATGCATGATGTTTGGAACGGAAGACGTCCTGCCCATTGAAGTCTCACAACCTACCACTAGGGTCTAGGGCTACAACGCCAAGATAAACGGCAAAGGTATCAAGTATCAACCTTAATAAGGATCTCCTAGAGGAAAAGCGTCACAAGGCTCACTTGCACAACTTGCAAAACAAACAGCGGGTATCGCGTTTCTACAACGCCAGAGTCAAGGCCCGGAACCTCCTATTTCTAGGTAAGAAATGGGGTGGTGGTGAGAGCTTCCATCTCTGAGATCCGGTACCTGTCAACCATGAACAGTGGTCAGAGGGAAGACCGGGCTAGCCGGCCTTCGACTCTCCGATGCTTACGTCAGATACATGTGAGAATGTATACTAGGTAGGAGTTAGTGGAGAATGGTGGCTTACCTTGAGTGAGTGGAGAGACATGTATTTATAGTGTGGGGATGGACTTGTCACCCCTTTATTGCCAATGTGGGACTAGGTGTGGCTTACCCGATACCACAAGTGTATAGTATTGGTATCATCTCTGGGCGTTATCGACATCATTTTAAGTAGCTAGTGAGCCTTGTGCTTCCGATCTTTTTTGCCTAGGCGGTATATATACCAACAAGTCCCTCAAGTCCCTGGTAAAGAGTGCTCTTGGGTGGGGAGTTTGTCATGGTAGAAATATCGGAAGTGCAAGGTGAGCATTCTCCTTGCCACGTGGCTTCCGTACCATCATTACCCCCTGTCCCCCAAATCCTAGCTAAGAGGAGTCTTGACTGGGGTGGTGATTTCATTTTTCAAGTAAAAACGGCGCAAGCATTGATTGGACATTTGGCAAGAGTGTCTTCTTTGGGGTAACCAGTTCCCCAGTCCCTCGAGCCCTGGGGAAGAGGGTCTGGACTAGTGTTTGTTATCATATGGCATTAGGTGTTGCTCTCTATAAGGTGCACTTGGTACACTTGGTGTCTGCTGGGATAACCTTGGCTATGTCAGCCCACTTTTGCATATGGCGATATAATAATTTTGGTGTGAAGTCGATAATGGCTGTATGGAATGTAACCAATAGCGGCTGGAATGTATATGGTGATATCGCTGTTGTTAAGCTTGACACAGCCTCTTGTTTTGCATGCAGTGGCATGCAATCATATAATGGAGAAAGATGAGACATGGCGACATTGTATAATGGAGAGAAGACATGGCGATATTGTATCGTGTGATGGAGGAATAAAATATGGTGATATCGTGTAATGGAGATAAAACATGGCGATGACGTATAATAGAGAGAAAACATGACGATAGCGCGTGTTGGAGAGAGATAACTCACGTCGATATCGTATAATGGAAAAATAACACGTGGCTATATCACTTATTGGAGAAGGATAACTCACGCCGATATCATGTAACGGAGAGATAACATATGGTGATATTGCGTATAAAGGAGAGAGAGCGCGTCATAATCATGCTTGTGGCAATATTGGGTGTTTTCTGGGATAGTGTTAGGCTATGTCACCACAACCATGCTTGTAGGGTTGTTTAGTGTTGGCTATTTCATCTTGATCACATTTAGCCATTTCACCTTGATCGCATATAGCCGTTTCATTTTTCCATTTTAGCTTGATCGTATTTCACTTAGCCATTTCATTTTGATCGCATTTAGGCATTTCACCTTGATCGCATTTAGCCATTTCATTTTGATCGAGTTTAGGAATTTCACCTTGATCGCCTTTCATTTTGGCATTTCCCCTTGATCGTCTTTCAGCATTTCACATTGATCGCATTTAAGATTTCATTGTGATTGCGTTTAGGCATTTCACCTTGATCGCCTTTCATTTAGGCATGTCCCCTTGATCATCTCTCATGTTGGCATTACATTTTGATCGTCTTTCAACATTTCAAATTGATCGTATTTAAGCATTTCATTGTGATCGCATTTAAGCATTTTATTGTGATCGCATTTAAGCATTTCACATTGATAACATTTAAGCATTTCATTGTGATCGCGTTTAAGCATTTCATTGTGATCGCATTTAAGCATTTCACATTGATCGCATTTAAGCCATTTCATTTTGATTGCATTGGCAATATGAGGGTTTGCGAGTGATAGCACTTATAATGCTATATCAGCACAACCATGCCTTTAGCGATATTGAATTGTATAGTCATTTCAGCTTGTTCGCGTTAGGCAGTAGTTTGGGATTACTATACAGCTTACCCATGCCTTTAGCTATATTTTGGTGGAGAGATAAATCATGGCGATATCGTTGAAGCATTGGGAGTATGTCATTACAACGTGGCGAGTACATTGTTGAAGTGGAGAATATAACGTGGAGCCATAGATGAGATACGGCTGAAGCATAGAGAAGATATCGCTGATGTGTAGATAATATACTGCTGAAGCATAGATGAGATACTATTGAAGCGTAGGGAAGATATCGCTGAGGCCTAGATAATACGCTGCTGAAGCATATATAGATGAGATGCTGAAGCATGGATAATATATTGCTGAAGTGTGGCGAGTACAGGTCGCTGAATCATAGATAACATGTTGAAGCATAGATAAGGTACTGCCAGAGCATGGCGAGTGTTACGCCATTCTGGCGTGACGAGTAGTGTGCAAGTCCCCCAGTATCGAGAACATTTATCATGTCGAGTATATGTCATTCAAACATGGAGAGTGTATGTCATTCAGGCATGGTGAGTGTATGTCATTCAGGCATGGCGAGTATGGTGTACAAGTCCCCCCAGTATTGAGAACATTTATTATGGCGAGAGCGAGGTGCTAAGCATGTAGCAGTATGTGGAGTAAGTATCGCATGTATGTATGTAGCAATGTAATCAAGATAAAATCATGGCGTGTGTTTAGCATGTATTTGTTGTGGAGATGCGAATAATATTTTGCATTTTGTAAGAAAGCTTAATAATCATGGAGACATTTAAAGTATAACATTAACATTTAGGCGTAGTGAATATACTACTACTAAAATTATCGCATTTTATAGGCATGTTTAGATTGTAGTAATCAATGAAGCATGTGAAGTATAGCATTAGCCCAAATTAAAAGGGTGTAGGTGTGGGAAATTATTACATGGTCTTGGACTATCGTACACGTGGTGGTCCGGAATGATATTATTGGCTCATGTGACTCGTAGTGATTTCTGATTGGTCTCTTAAATTAATTTTTCTTTTCTTTTTTCACCCCCTGCATGGACCCCACCACATTCTAGTGATATTATTGGTTGAGATCACCACATGGCAGTGCCACGTGGTACTCCAGGACCACCTAATAATTTCCCGGTGTAGGTGGAAACTGATCTGGAGCAATTCGTAAGTGGTGAAGATATTGTAGGAAGATTGGAGTTGTCCATATATAAGACTCCCTATCAACTAGCGACTACCGATATATAATGCGCCTGCTTTGCTCATGTAAGAAAGGTTCTCGTTGGGGTGATAGTCTCTCGCCAAAAATAAATAGGTGGTTAGTAGCTTATGCAGGTGAATGTCTGTAATCGAGAGGTCATGTAAATATATTGAAGGACAAATGACTTCATGACATTAATTGACCACCAGATACTTGAATTTCAGAAGCACGAGTAAGCCCGAATTTGAGTTGTGCCTCATTTGAAGTGTGAGGCCAAAAAGCGAGAACTAATGAATTTTTGTTCATGGCACAACGAGCTTAATTAGAACTTAGAAGATGACACAAGTAAACATTGGAATGTGGGTATGTGACATATGTATAATAAGACATATGATTAAAAATTATGAAGAATAGATGGCAAACTTACAGCAAAGCTATGTGAGTTGGTATTGATGCGTAGTTGCTACCATAATTGTATATTTGACACGAGAAAATAAGGGAAACGCTAGCCCGTGCATTATGAGTTAATTGACAGATATGTGCAATCAATTAATATGGCAGTGAGATATGCAAGGAGAGCACGTTCAAATCAAATACACATTTGCTGTAACTGGCGTAAGCGAACAAGTATATACTACCTTGTACACGCGTGTCATTAATTTAGAACATAGCAAATCACGTGTATTGATTTAAGGTTTTAAACCATGACAAGTATGCTTCAGTAGCTATGTTATTTGGAGGTTATAATAGGTTGCCTGTAAAATAGGCATATAGAACATGGTTTGCTTTATGTTGACAAAGTTTGAAAACTTATCTCAGCTGGGCCATGAGGGACTGTTGGATAGTTTCTGGTTCGCCGGATGTCCTAAGCAATTGAGCTGTGTGCACAGGTGTGCAACATGAAGAGGATCGACCCTGGTTTGGCAGGGCTGGAGCAAGGTAAGAGATATGCAGCGCAAGTGCTTGGAGCTGTCCACGGGAGACCCTTATTGTTGTGTGTAATTGAATAGGACAGTATTTCAACAGATTGATTAACATAGTTCTTCTCAATATGAAGATGGGACCTTATACCTTCCTTCCATCCATGGGTTGAAATGTTCGGCCTGCCATCTGTGTACATCTTGTAGACAAGTATGTGGAAGAAATTTAGATGCCTTCATGTCTTGGAAGTAGACAAGTGCAAGGGGAATCAATGCACTTTAACAAGAACAGAAAGAAGAGTCCAGTGATTGTAAACCAATTTCATTGAAGGTCGAACAAATCAGATGACTGCAGATCGAGCAAGTCATCATAGAAGATCTTGGTGTCTGGTCTGGGTGTCCAAAACAGATACTTGGGTGCCCAGAATTATTCTCCTCCTGCTTTTTTGAATCGGTACCTGGCCGAAGTAAATTTTGGCTATACATGGTGCAAGACTGGTCAGCGAGACCGAGATGGGGATTTCGATACCGAGAAGAGATTGGGCGTTGCAATATCGAGTTGCGATACCGAAGGTTAAGAGCTGCAATACTGAGCTGGTGGTCGTTAACAGTTGCGATACCGAGTTGGAGATAAACTTGCAATACCAAGAGGTGGTGACTGGTGAGACGAAGTTGTGACTGAGTTGCGATACCGAGAGTGATGTGCCGGAGTGGGCGATACGGAGATGGGTCAATGAAAATATGAAATGAGTTGCCAGGGGGTGAAAGTGCTACCAAGTAGCGAAGTCGATACCGGTAGGAGCGAAATCGATACCGAGAGAAGCTACTGGACTGACTGCCGAAATTCCCCGAGAAAGTCACTGACAAGACTGGTCACTGATAGTTGATGACTCGGCCTGAGAAGCATGGGTGGTAGGCTGACGTGCTAGCATGATAACTTGCAATAGAAGTCAATTTGAATTCTAACCGAGATGTATGAGGCCAAGAGTGAACGGTGAGTTAATATCTGCATGGTCTTGTTCTAAATAGATAGACACAAGAAGTATAGACATGAATCGCATTTGGCGGAGTATGTACGAATACACAATCGCTATTGGTCATGGACATGTAACAATGTGATATCAGATTCTTATCATTGATGGCTATGAACTCAACAAATATAATGTAGAGTTCAATAGTCACTAGACATTGACTGAAACAATACTTTAAACCATTAGAGATGTACAGGAAATCAAGTATTGTGGTGTCGACAAGTTTGTGTATAGATAAAAATATCTCATACATGGATATCAATTGAATGAGTAGTCATAAGGAGGCAATTATGCATGTTAACATGTGGAAGTAAGTATGAATGTATAATGTGTGTGGCTTTGTGTAGTAAGCACAAGTATGTATGTGTATTGCACGATTGACTCTGTGAGTCAAAATACAGAAATAGATAAACTATTGGTTTTGAAGACTTAGCTCACTGGTTAGCTGTATTGAGCAGCGTCCTCGGCTCCAAGGCGAGAATTTTGAATCCAGATTCAGACTCACATGGAAAATTGCAGTGAGTGAGAGTGGGATGCTTGTATTCCATATGTGAAGGGAGGAAGACATAGCTTCTTATCTGCTGGAAGTGGTTGACTTGCGTCAACTTTCAAGACAGAGTGTGCTGCATCTTAGGCAAGACCTGTGGAAGGTTTCCGATTCAATTCGTCCCTGAAGTAAGACCCGAGAGAGTATTGTGTTTGGCGCATTGGGTGTACTCATCAGTTTCTCCTTCTTCTTTTTTTTGGATCAAATGAAGGAGCGTTAGGAACCCAATAATTTTAGGTGCCCATAGCAGAGTTGTACTCTGTTTCCTCCTCCCTTTCCTTTTCTTCTTCTTTCCCTCTATTTTTTTGAATGGCTGAACACCACCGAGTGCTAGATTGGCGTTATGTAGCAGTTGGGTTTGATTGTGCCTGCGAGACCACAAAGGAAACGTCGAGATTAGTTTTCTTAAATCAAGGGAGGCTGCTGGGATGTTGGGTTGGTGAGAGGAGACTAGTGGAAGTCACTTGCCGACACCGTGAGGGGATTATTGCAATACCGAGTTGGTGGTGAGACCGAGCTCCAGCAGAGTTGCGATACTGAGAGTCGAGAGTTGTGAGAACAATGCCAAGCTCAGTTCCCGCTTTCCAAAGTAAACACAGGAGAGTAGATATGCTTGAAGGAGAGACTCATAGGTGTCCAAAGTAAGTGAGCGGGTTTTAGGTCCAGGTGGCTACTACATTGAGCGATCGAGTTTAGGGCTTTCAAAAAGAAAATGTTCCATTGTTTTGGTTCTGAAACCGACACCGAGAGGTGATTCACTGAGACCAAGTTTGGGCGTTGGCCAATGTGGGTCGCCTCACCGTTCATTGTTCTTCCGATACCGACAGATTGGGTCGCCGACACTGATCTGAGGGGCGGGTAGAAATTGAACTCTATATATGAGACCACTTTCGAGGTACTGGCGGAACTCAACACCGATTTCGATTCCGATTCTGATTAAAGCCTTCGTAGCAATTGAAGTGGCCGTATAATTGGAGGTCTTAGTGTGGGAAGAGTGAGTGCTGTGATAAGAGTACGAGACTACTGTGGCGGCGGTGGTTTAATACCGATTTGGCATTTTGATTCCAAATCTCAAGCTCAGCTGTAATCTGCGTTCATCTTTCCCTCAGCTCCGAGAAGTCATGGAACCCCCAAGTTTGTTGTTGTCGGTGGGTAGTTCGGGGTTCGTTGAGCCAGAAAGAGGAGATATGAGATTTAGCTTCTCTCTCATTACTCTTTGTCACCAATCAACCCAACCCAGAATCTTGTAGGTTGAGGAAATTAACAGTGCTGGGAAGTGAGTGATGACAACCTGGAGATCGAGAAAAGAGGAGCTTTTGCTGATATTGTATGTAAAACTTGAATGGATGCAGAAGAGAAAGCTCTGGTGCCCAGGTATGGGTGTCCAGATCAATTGTGTTCCGGCGCGTGAGCTGGTTTTTCAGCGTCGGCGGATGGCGGAAGCCGCGTCGTGACTTGTCCAACACTGGTAAGTCTGATGTTGGTAGAGGTGAGGCCTGGGTCTGCCTAGAGCCCATTGATGGAGGAGAGTGAGAAATCCAGATCCAGTTTCTCTCTCCTCATAATTCTTTGTAGGGGTAATTCCCGCATACCCAGAAAACCTTGGTATTTTTCCCAGCTGCCCAACACTTTGGTATTTCACTATTGATGAAAGATAAAGACTAACCGGGATAGTTTTAACAAACAAATGCCTTTTGTATCTTATGTTGACCTTGGATTCTTCTACCTTTCTATTCAACAAAAAGGAAACAGTAAAAATTTCAAAACAAAAACAAGACTAGCCTTCAACATGCCACATTTCGCCTAACGACTTCCTGTCTAAATGGCTACTCACAGGGCGGAATCACTGCTGCTTGTCCTAATTTTTTCCATTTTAAAACTGATTCTTTTGGCTGAACAGTAAAGCTTTAGATCTTCAGCTTTCCATGGGATACATGCATACGAATGTTAAACTTAAACTTAGTAAACTATGCATGATAGAGATGATTAAGATATGTAAGGATAAAGACATAAATATTTTATAAAGAAGTGGGTGAACAACCATCTGAATTTGTTTATTCAAATATACATATAAAACTTTTAAACAATCAGAGCCTCATTCTCAGGTAAACAGCAAAAGCTGTTTAGCTATCCATAAGAATGAGAACAGTTACTTACTTGTACTGAAAGCACACTACTTCACACCTAAACAGGAAAGGAAGCACACTGCTATTCTATTTTATTTTTCAGAGGAATTTTCTGATCTAAACTTCGAATCTAGTTCTTAGTTGGACCTCTTTTCCCGAATGCCTTCTAAGAGAAGCTAAAGCTCCTTATATAGGGAGCGGAACTCAAACTAGAATTCAAAATACAAAATGTTCAGGACAACTCCGTGACTCTTGCTTTTCGTAGTGCTCCTGCTGGTGGAGGCCGGTCAGGGAAAAGCAAAAGGAAAAAGTGAAATGTTTTTCACTTAACCTTTTCTTTTTGAAAAGGAAAAAGAAAAAGTAGCTTTAGAAAAGTCTAAGGTTCTACAGTTGCTATTTTGGTGCTGATTCTTCACCTGTAGCTTCACATGTTCTCGTCTGTTTCAGAATGGTGGCCAAAGACAAAGGAGTTGTTGTCTGCTTGGGCCATGCGAGTGGTTGTTGCATTATCCTCGACGTCTGTATCAACATACATTTTGCAGTGGTTGTCATTTTCAATCTTTTCCACCCAACGCATGCATGCCATTGTTGAGTCTATCTCTTTTCTGGTTAGAGATAGGAATATATCGCTGCTGACTACGTCAGGATGATCGTAAGCAGTGATAATTGACTTTTCACCTGCTGCCAGGAATGTGTTGCTGTTGTCTTCAGAGATGATCTTTTTGATGTAGTCAAGAGCCATGGCCTTCATCCAGGGGATACTAGAATTTGGTTGGCCATTGTATGCTACACAGGCTGGTTGAAGATATCTTCTTTGAATAATTCTCACATAATGATATGGAGGAATATATTCAACCTCACCGTTTG
>BDJD01007512.1:95776-142977 GCA_002564525.1 Rosa multiflora
ACTTTAACATATAGTTTCAAATACATTAACCAAGCATACATTTAATCACAATTAATTAGACACCAAAACTGTAGATTTAAAAAAGGATAACAACTATAAACTGCAACCAAGCCACTCGAAGTAAAGAATCAATCTAATAAACAAAGAGGAGCATATTAGGCCAATTTGTTCAATACCAATACCAATACCACAGTAGCCACTTTAACCAACCATATTTGCAGAAAATGATTTTTCAAATCCCTATGCATTACACAAAACAGAGAAAAACAAAAAGAATTTTCTTTTTATGAAAAAATATCTAACCTCACATGATCAAAATAAAGCAAAAACAATTATCAAGTTCATACAGTAATGCTAATGATCAATTCCATACAATGATCAATGTCACACATGTCCTTGTATTAAAATATGATTGAAAATAATCTTCACTTTTGCCCAATCTGCAATCACTGTTCAATAATACTAATGTTAATATCTATATATTAGTGTTGCTTAGATAGATTACATTACATAAATATGTAAAGAATAAGCAATAGAAGCATACTTGGAAGACTTTGACTATTGATAGGGTTGCACTAACATTATTTTGTACTTATTATTATGCCAGCTTAGTAAACCATTTATTTTTGGGGCCGTGACCACTTACCCAATTTTAGATTAAAAATTGCCCACTTACTCCAGCAAGAGGTTTTTAACCCCATTTACCCAATCTAATATCTATTGACATTTTAGCCCCTATTAATTAAATTAAAACCTATCCCTCTCCTCTCAGTCTCTCTCTCCTTCCCAAACTCTCTCTCTCTCTCTCTCTCTCTCTCTCTCTCTCTCTATCTCCCCATGATCTCCAGTCTGTCTCTCTCTCTCTCTCTCTCCGATCATCGCGCTGGAGATGCAATCCAACCTTGAAGATGACGAAGAAGCTCCAGTCGGAGCTCCAGCCACTCCAACGTTCTCGTCGCCGTTCGATTGATCGGCGATCCCGAACCTCTGCGGCCTCACCATTGTAGCTGTTATCGTTCTGGCACTAGTTGTTCCAGCCCCCGAGGATTTTTGAGGAGTTGCCCACCACCACCATCATCTCCGTCTCTCCCCCCGACACTGACGATATCAACCCCATGCTTCTCTCTTACACAATCGAGTTCCAATACAACCAAGCACATCACCTATCTCTCTCTTACACCAGCACCGGCGAGAAATCACGATCAGCTTTAGACGTGGGTGCCCAGAGCACTTTTTTTTTTTTTGGTATCCTGAGATTGCAATGTCACTGTGGGGTTTGTTTTGTATCTGTAATGTATTCATTTTGGCTCACTTGAGAGCAATAATATGATTATTGGAGGGTAATAATATGATTATTGAGGTAATAATAGGATTATTAGGAGTCAATAATATGAGTATTGGGGGGCAATAATATGATTACTAGGAGGCAATAATATGATCAATTGTGCCCTGTAGTGTATTCATTTTGGTTTTAGGAGTTTATACAATTCACTGGACGAAAATAATATGAATTTGGGAGGCAACAATATGATTACTGGGAGGCAATAATATGAGTATTGCGGGGCAATAATATGATTACTGGGGGGCAAAAATATGGTTACTATGTATTATTAGGAGGCAATAAATTCAGACGCCAGAATCCAGACAGCAGTCCGGTAGCCGGATTCCGGATTCCGGTGACCGGTTGCCGAATTTTGGTCATCGGTCGCCGGATTCCGGTCACCGGAGTCGGCACCCAGCCACTGGTCACCGGAGGCTGGCAAGGTGGAGGATGACTTCTCCCTCTAAGTGAAAAAGAAGGAGAGGGCAAAAAAGTCCCAAAAAGAATAAAAAAGAATTAATTGGGTATTAGGGAAATAATTCCTTAGAGTGTTTTGGGTAAATGGGGCTAAAAAACAGTTGGTGGAGCAAGTGGGCAATTTTTAAGCTGAAATTGGGTAAATGATCATTTTCCCTTTATTTTTTTATGTGCACTCTATTTTGTACTTATTATTATGCCATCTTAGTAAACCATTTATTCTTTTATGCGCACTCTCGGATTTAGCCTCAACCTTACAGGTTCGCTTTGACATTGTATATTCATTTGTCACATCTTTGCATATTGGCAGATAGTTGAAACTGAAAGATTATTAAAGCCAATCCTTTCATTTGAAGAAGTTCTGGGTTCTTTCTCGCGAATCTTTTAGTACCCAACTTTCTTGTATTCTTAGTCTTTATCTTCTGTCTCAATAAAAAGAATTATTGATGTTGGATTCTTTCCCTCTTTCCTCCCCTCCACTCCCCTGCTCCTATTTTTTAAATTTATTATCATCACTCAGGCTTATAGTAATTCTCTCCTAATATCTATTGTTTACCATGCCTATCATAAAGTATTCTAATTGCACTATCTTTTGCCTAACTTAAGACTCCAAATGCAAACAAACCTTATAGCAAATAATGAAAATTTATAAGAAGATAAGCATATGTTATATTGATCAGTAAGATGTAAGCTTACTTACATTGTAGACCCCGTGAAATTCCGAACATCACTTTTTGACGGGATAATTTTTCGTGGTCTTTGTTTGACCAAAAACTTTTGGAAATAGTTTGGGCTTGGGCCTTGGGCCTAAGAATAGCATAAGGTGAGAGTCCAAAATTTACTCTGGACATCCAACAAACGGGTATGCTAGTGAATCTAGCCCAATAAGTTAGTCGGCCTTTAACCCGAACATCTCCCTTGATCCAATATGGTCCTTGTAGCTCATAATGACATCTCTGCTGTTAATGCCAAAGTCCGGCGGTAGCCGATTCTTCGCTTAACGCCGGTCCGATGGGCGGACCGCTACCCTGAGGCTTTGATGACCTCCGTTTCCTGCAACACGAGGGACAGGGCGTCAGAGGGAGACCGCGTTGGGCGGTCTTCACTTCTCCGATGCCTAACTCAGTCACTGTATATAGGCAGCATAACAATAAATGAGTAGTAAATGCGTAATTAATGAGGAGAGAGGAGATAACCTTTTATAGGTGAGGAGAAGGTTGATCTTCTTCTTGTTTTCGATGTGGGACTGATGCGCTTCGATTCCCAGCATCTGGAGCTTCTGATGCTATCTTGACGTGGCGCGTGGCGGCGCGTCAGCGGTGATCTGGAGGTGATCCAGGGCTCGAGCGGTAGCCCGCCTGGCCGTGCCTTCGCAGGTCATTCCTTTGGTGGGAGTCGGTACCTCTGGCAGTACAATGAGTGTGGCTTATTATAACTAATTATGCTCGTTCTAGCACATGTAGGTACATCTGCAATTTTGAGATATACTTATGCGTGTGTTTACGATTTCTCGTTTTATCTTATTCCTTACCTGTTTGTTGAATTCCTACTCGCCTTACCCGACGCTTACTTGTCAACCATCTCACTGACTTTCAAAAGCATAATTTATTTACTCCTTGTATTTTTCAAACTCAAACAAAATTTTGACCAAATTTACCCTACCATTTTTCTATCTACATATATACAAGTTTGGTAAGGCCCAATTCTTATTTAGTCTTGCCAACCTTTTTAATTTTTGAGTTTTCTTTTATTTATTTGTTCAACTTTTATTTCCCCATCATATTAGTTTTTACACCCTATTTTTCCTATCACATGCCTTAGCTGATCCAAACCCTTTTCTGCCCACACATTGAGCTTGCTTCTATCTATACACAGCCCAAGTCTTTCCTTCTTTCCTTGTTGACGTCAGAGTTGGGTAGAGAGAAAAGTAACGTCGTTCAGCTCTTCCCTTCCACGTTATCACCATTCATATCGCAACTCCTCCAAGAACATCACTCCAGATATTCAAAAGGGAGAGTCCCAAACCAGAGACTGTCGTCCAGCCTCCTCTTCTCGCTCTTTCTCTCTTTGCTGGGCACATCAGTGTTTTTTCATGCCTCGAAAATCCTAGTTAGGAACCTCCGATCAAAAAAATTTCTTCATCAAAGTTTCTCGTCTACGTCTCCTTTATCTAGTCTCCAAATTTCAGCTCCATCGGAGATGGTTTGAGACCTATACATCCCTCGAAGTGGAAGTTGTTTGGAAGCAAGCCTGTTCCGGATTTCTGCTTGAATTTCCTTTCTTGCTCTACCCGAATCCCTCACAACTTACTTGAGACTGATGCAAACACTTGGTAAGATTCTAGAACTATAAATTTCCGCTTTCTTTCCTCGATTTTAGGCTCAATACATTCAAAACAACTCTTTCACATATTGAGAAGTTTCTGTTTCACTCTGCATGTTTGAGATGGAGCGAATTTCTTGACCTGCAACTGGGCTCGATCCAATCAGCTCCCTCAGCTCTTTTTCCTGTTGAAATCCTCAAGAGAAACTCACCTTTTTTATTAGTCTTTGGTGAGTATCATCTTTTCCATAAAACTCTATATATTTTTGGTTGTTATTACGAATCCTTGAAGATTATGAACTTGTCTCTGCTGTTGTTGGTATCTTGCTGCCTTAATTTTGATTTCTTATCCATTCTAATGTCTAGGGACTCTACTAGGTCATGGCTACACCTTGAGTATTAGAATCGTATTTGGTTCAAAGGTTATTTGTTGTTTGTAGCTGTCCAAATATCATGTTTCAATGCATTATGTCATCGAGCTACAGCACCTGCCCATATAGTATTAGAAAGTAACCTGAGCTATGGATCATTAGGAGCATTATACATGCCTCTTAAGTGTGTTGGGTTAGCTTCGACTGGCCATATTGGGTACCAAAAGAACTTTGAGCAAAAGAGCAACTTTCTGCAGCTTTTCACTTTTCGGTACATTCTGACCCAGTTTTATTTATTCCAAAACTGGTGCTAAACCTTCGGAATTTTGGATTAGTTTCTTCTAGAGAAATATATAGACACATAGATGAACATTCCGAATTTTGAATCACCTCAAAATAATTTTTCTAGAATTAGTTATGAATTTTTGAAAAAGGTGTACAGAAGTTGGTATTTCTGGAAAGAATCTGCACATTGTTTTACTTTAGCATTAAAAACCTTTACTCTTTGTTTGGTTTCACTTGAAATTCAATAACCATTTCAATCTTATTGAGTTGGTTTTCAAGCCATCCTTCTTTCAAAATTTCTCAAGAATCTACCTCAAGTATTTTGAACAATTCCGTGACCCTTGACAACTCCTTTTAAAACTCTGTTTTCAGTTTTCAGCAACTTGTCTTTTAAAAAGTGTTCTTACCCCCTCTTCCTAACAACAAACTCCTTATTGGAACCCAAATGGTTTGGTTATTAGTTAGTAATTAGGTTAAGAGTGAATAGCTAGCCTAATTTATCGTTATTAACGTCGCTTATTGATCTAGGCTCTATACTGTGGTGGAATCTTGTGAAGTTGGTAGTTGCTACAAGGTTGCATTGAGGCCAAGTGCTGCAAGAGAAAGCTCGAGTTCCAGGTAGGGGATGCCTTTAACTCTATCTATGCTTTTCTTGCATATACTAGGTTTTATATGAGGCCTCTTCCATGTTTTGGAAATTATTTGTTTTTACAACTTGAAATGGTTTGCGTGGATTGGATTGATGTGTTGGCAATTGATGGGGATGTAAGGAGAGGTCTATTCCTCCTTGAGCCACTGGTGGTGGGCAGTGTGCACCATGCCCTTGTTATTGAATACCCCCCTTTGTCTCTAGCCTTGTGATTATTGAATTCCAGAAAGTGATTGGCTAGATGGAAGGTTGTGATGGAAGTGTGAAAGATGATCAATTGCCGTGGGATTGTAATTACGGTTGTAATCTTTTCATTTTATTCTTCTGTTGAAGTTTACAACTTTGGGGCTCGTATCTTATCTTTATATTCTTTTTTACAGCCATGGATTCTTCTTTTCAAAACCAAAGAAGGCTACTTTTCTACTGTCATCGCACATCGTTGGTATTCAAGATTATGAATTTCCTGAAGCCAAGGTAGATTTTTCAATCAACAACTCAATTTGTCCAGTTAAACTCTTTATCAGTAATTTCTAATTTAGATTTCGTGCCTTTCTTGTTAAAGTTTACAATTTGGCCATTAATTCTGTGGATTTTGCTTCATTATTGGGATTTTAGGATTGTTTTAGGGTTCAAATCATCAATTGGGTTACTGTCAGGCCTTTGGGCTATGCCTTGTTGATTCTTGATTGATATTCAATTGGGTAATGGTAGTGGGTATAAGCACCGAAGCCTCTATATCCTCAAATTTTAATGATGCCATGTTCTGCATCAGTAGATTGATTTTCCTGGGCACTATGTTAAAATATCATCTCTAAAATACAATCTTGTGCTGAGATGTTATAAAACAATGTATACATTATAATTAGTAGTGTGTTCATCTTGTAAATTATGGAGTTCCGAATACATAGTTCTTACATACATTACTATGAAACAGGTGATTCTTTTATTTCTCCAGGAGCAAAGCTCCACTTAATCCCCCTTGCCTTGCCGTACCACTTTCAAAAAATAACTCAGGTATGGAAAAGGATCACCTTTATCTAGTTGATTATTTCCCCAAGAGTTCGCTTGTTATTAAAGCTGTTGTAATTGTGAGCTATTCTTTGTGAACAGGTGCTGTAACAAAGAATATGTTGATTAATGAACACGTGAGCTTCCATTTTCCTCTTTGACGTATATGTTGATTAATGGACACGTGAGCTTCCATTTGCATTTTGTTGATATAATAATGTTATAACAATTCATTGCCATTCTTTGACGGAACTCTATGTGAACTTGAGTGGGGGTGATAATCAATCACCCTCCTTGTTTTTTTTTAAGTAATCTCCAGCACTTGGAGTTGAAGGATGCTATGGTTGAAGATGACCGGTTTTTAAAATGGATATCATCTTCCTGCAAATGCATCAAGGAATTATGTCTTGAAAATGTTAGTGGAATAAAAAATATCACTAATGAGAGCTTGTCTTTGGAAGGATTTAGTTATGTGTTTCTTTTTGACAATTATGAGCTCTGGGATCTTAACATTTCAGGGGAGAAACTTGAAGAAATATGTATACGCTGGGAATTTGATTCGAGTGATGATTCAAGATGTGGAATTTATTGTACTCTGCGTTGGTCAATTCACGATTTTTTGGAAGGATTTTTCATTTAATGCTATCTTTTATCGAGAATGTTATTGCACCTTCGATATTAATGTTATTTTGTATTCATCATCAGTAGCCTCTGTTTTGAATGGTCAAATTACAAATTTCAAAATAACTCAAATGAAAATCGCCAAAAGATAACAGAAGGATACAATGATGGCCAAAACTAATAAAGAAGTTGTTTGCTAAGGATAATATGCCTAACACACAATAAGATGTGTATAAGAAAGGATTTAGACAGATCTTTTGCACCGAAACTGAAGTAATGATAGTAATCATAAATAACTAATATGCTGCTCATTGTAAACAAAATTTACACTAACAAAATTAGATTGACCATAACTGTTGGTCAATAATTGAAAAATTCTTTGTTTACAGAAAACAATTATTACTCTGTTTCAACCAAATGTTTCAAGCTCTATTTCGTCGACTTTTTTTCTGCGGGCATGTCGTTTTTGTGTGTCCATAGTTCTTACACCAACTACACTGTCTAGATTTTTAAATACTTGTGGTCTTTTGGGTGCCTTTGGTCATCACCTTGATTGGATCTTTTATAATATTACTGCAGTGCTCTGGAGTAACAATTTTTTCTTTCTCTTGCTTCCACAAGTCTCATAGTATGGGCTCTAGTCTGATGAATTCTCTGTTCAGGATGTCCATGTCCTCCTTTGTTTTCGATGCAAGAAAACACAATTTACTTCCAAAACAATTTAAATCGCCGTACCTACACGATATATGATTTGTTATTGATTGTTCATCACACTATAACAAGACATCAGTTAAGATTCACAAACGAGCCTAAAACTAATCATAATGTGTTGTTAAAAAAAGAAAAGAAAAGTAAGTGACATTGTTAATTGTAAAACAAGAAGAATTATTGAATATAATTAAATGAAGTATGTACCTGGCAAATGCTATAGCTTAATTAGGGACGTTGTCTTCATGAACTGATATTTGCATATCAGATTTTGCATACTTCGTCCACCTCTTCATTAATAAGGATGAAGGAATCTCATTCATACTATCATGTTTCATAACGTTAAATATATTACAACATGGAATGCCTTCGCATTCAAACAGCTTACATGAACACTCCATACGAGGATTGTTTTCATCAGGATAGTAAACTGTAGTGACTCAATCTCTTGTTTGTTGTCATTGTAACTAGATGTAAAATATACATGACTTGAACCAAACACCATAGTTCGAGATGTTATTAAATCGCCGACCTCATCAATCTCGTTACGTACATGCTCAAACATACTATCAGTGAACATAGTACCTGCAAGATGTTCCATGTTAAAAAAAAAAAAAAAAGGACATGAATAAAGTTATGTGTCCTAAAATCTTTAAGTAGATGCTAAATCTTCAAGTGAAAATAATACCTGCATGATCTTCCACTTTTTGAAGTGAAGAATTAAGGACATGACTAGAGTTATTGGACTTAAAATCCTTTTCCACAACCTTGTTCCTAAGCCGTAACAATGCTCTATCAAGTGCCGGGATAAGTTCAAATAATTTCACACCGTTTTTCAGATAACCCTTCATATAGCTGTTCATACCCTCACATCTCTGAGTGCTTCTCATACGAGCAAAAAAACTCTGCCCATATTTGCCTATTTTCATACATCATCTTAACCCAATCCTTATTGTGGAGATCATGTATGTTAACCATAGCATTCCAGCGTTTTTCAAAACCATCTGGAGTGACTTCATCCCACATACAACGTCTAAATTCAGAAAAGACATTGTTCTTACGCAGGCGCCTCCGGGCATTCTTTGCTATGTGCCATGTACACAGACGATGAGGACAACCAGGGAGTACCACTTCAATAGCCCTTCGCATTGCTTCATCCCCATAAGTCAAAACAACAACAGGCCTTTTGTTTTTCATAGACGATATAAAGGTCTCCAAAACCCATGTGTAAGTCTCAATCGTTTCATCCATGAGTAATGCAAAACTAAAAACTGTGGTTGATAAATGATTGTTTGAACCAAAAAACAACACTAACGGCTTCTCATAAGGATTGGTTTTGTAGGTACTATCAAACACCAAGACATCTCCAAAACAAGTATAATCCACCAGAGAATTAGAGTCTCTCCAAAATATATTCGCCAACCTGTCATCTTCATCTATGCTAAACTTGCAGTAGAAATGCGAGTCTGTGGCAACTTTGCCTTTCATATATGCAAGTGCAGCTTCTGCATCACCCTCAAGTACAATTTCTCGACGTCTTGAATCTAACTTGTTGTACAAGTCCTTCATAATAAACCCGACATTCTTAAAACCTCCTGATCTATCAACAATGTATTCATATGTAAGACAACAGACACTTTCTGCATAGATGTGGCCAGTGCTAAATGATGATCTTCAACTGATCTATGTGATCGAAGAAGATGCGAATCATGTGCTTGTGCAAGCTGATGTGAGTGGTTCGTTATGAAATCATCAACAATATAGGCATTAATATTCGAACGGTACCTTACTTTGAACAAGCATGGACAATTGAATCTTGTTTCTTTCTTTGGCTTGCGAAGTCTTTTCTTGTTACTCATGTACTCTTCTCTTCTTTTCCCTTGAGCAGAACAAACCAACCGCAATGAATGACTCTCCCTGTTATGCGTATACTTATTCTCTTGTAGTCGCTTCTAACCTCAAAACCCATAGCCTTTGCATAAGTATTGTAAAAGGACTCAGCTTCCTCCACAGTCATAAACTCCTGCCCTTTAAGATCTTCTGTAGACAACTTATCATACCGAACTCCCTTATATTGCATTTCATTACAGTCACTTCCATTTATCAAACTTTGGGACACCAAACCAATATCAAATATTGAAGGTTCATACGATCCATCCATGCCTGAAACAAAGAAAATATTACCCAAGTATTAACAAACCATAATCAATTGCTCATCCATCCATTACTCATCAGTTTTTCCCTTTTTGACTAATCCACTCAACATTCCTCACTTCTTCATGTAAATAGAAGCTGCACATTTTCTAACTCACTCAACTTGACAAATGCTGAAACCATCAAAAACATTTTTTTTTTATACAAAGCAATCTATTGAACCACGAAAAGTACAAGGAAAACCAGAAACACACTCCAAACCTTACATACAAGGTGGAATACGTCTGGCATCAAACAACCTACCAAAAACACAAAGCCAACAGACCAAAGAAACAAACAGCAAAAAGCCCAAACAAACAAAAAGAACAAGACCAGAAGAACAACACGGAAACTCACTTGACAAATGCTAACCATCCCATTTTAAAACATAGAGAACAATATAAATCCAACTAGTAATTAAAAGAGTAAAACAGAGGACCAATTAAAGAGATGAAAGCAATGAAAACTAGTAAAAGCTTCATATATATTAGATCATATTCTTAAAATCATATGAACTTAACGTAGAACTGTACAAAAAGTGAGAAACAAAAGACTACTAAAATAAAATAAAAACATTAAAAAAAAAGGAGAGGACAATAAAACACATAAAAAAACGTATCCAGAAGAATGCATATTAATTGTCACAATGGTTTCTGGTATTTGGATCCCTTTCATAATTGTTAAAGAATTTGAATGTTCATTCAGAACTACAAAGAATTAATTTGACTGAAGCATTATAGGAAATCACAGTGTCAGTATTCATGTTTACTTTGGCATGGGATGGATGGAATACCTTAGATATTACAGGCCAAGCTGATTTCGAAGTGCAGCGACCTTTTGGTGCCATTTCCATAGCGGTAGGGTTGTGTAGATCTTAGGTTAAAAAATTGCAACTAAAAACATGACAATGAAATTGAGCAGAGCTGGAACAAATAAAAGACACCCACTTCGGTCAATATGGTAACCTCATCTAGTCTGGCTTACTAGCTACTGATTTTTGTTGCTGTTCCTATAGAGTTCAAAACTTACAATGACAAACTTGATATTTAATTTGACTACAGCTGGAAACAGATAAAATTACACCCTCTAGTGTTTTACTTGGTTTTCATGGTCTAAATTTGTCTGAATTCTTTATGATTTTGAAATTAGTTTTTGACTTCAAGTTCAATAGTGCTGGAATGTTGCATTCTTGCATATCCATACTGACCTTGATTTGTTCTGTCAGGCTCCTGCTGATGAAAAGAAACCTTTGTATATTCAATTTCCGAAGCTGGAGGAGGATTATGGTCTAGCAAAGCGGGCTATGAAGGTCTACCCAAACAATGAAACCATGATAATATTGACAGCCTTTGCTTCTAAAGCCAGATATTCAAGCTTCAACTTACGAACGCAGACCTCCTTCTTCTCCTTTTCTCCTCTTCACTTTGTTCCATGTGGCGCCTCTTCAATCCTAGTCAGTATTGCACATAATCATCCAATTCAAATCACACAAACCCTGAATCACATCATCCAATTTATATGAAACAGAAAGGGTTTTGTTTTCTCACTTTGTACAAGAACAAACTGTCGTTCTTCCTCTTTTCCAGGTCTTCTCCACTTTTTCAATTCTAGGTTTTTTTTTTTTTTTAAAATTTCATTGTAGATATGTAATTCAAAATTTTGAAAAAGAAAAAAAAAAGTTTATACAGGCTACCTGGTAAGCAGGTCACCAATATTGAATATTCCTGACCATCAGATATATTCAACTTTTAATTAAATCCAACGGTCTAACATATTCAAAAAACTTGATGTATGACATATGTCAACATATACTAGAATTTTCCATCTTCTAATTGTTTATAACATAAACATTGTAGATACCTACTAGCATGACTAGTTTGCTATCTCACCAAGCATAAGTAACACCCTCTTTGGGACACCCACAAGCCATGGTGAGGCCCAACCGCTACTTGCATCTTGTAGCCCTATGTTCAAGCTACGCTACGGTATCCGGAAGTCGCAAATACGTCGCCGGGAAGCCACCTTCCCTGCCTTGCAAAGTTGTCTTCACAAACATGCTTTCTAGACTAGAATAGTGATTTTAGTCATCCCACATCTAAGAAAATGTAAAGGAGAAGCATTCTTTCACCTATAAAAGGAATGCCTCCTCCCACTTAAACACCATCCCATTACATCTTTTGTAATCCCCCTGGGCTGCAAGGCTCAACATACTAGTGTAACATTCAAGTGGACGTAGTTTCCCGCTAAGGCGGGACACGAACCACTATACATCTCGTGCCACTCTCTCTCTCTCTCTCTCTCTAAAGTTAACTAGAGACCCCCTCGGTCACTAACGTTAACAAATATATTTAGCTGTTTGTATAGTCAAAAACAAAAAATATGAATCCATGGTGTCTTTCGATTTCAACTTTCCATTTCTTTTGATGGAAAAGGGTAAATTAGTTAATGATCAAGGAAACTTCTATCTGTTCTCAACATCAAGAAAATGTCAAATATAAGTGAAATTAAATGGAATGCCGGATATCCGTATAGGGAAATTTGCCTCAGTATATTTTTTTTCTTCTTCTTGATGATGATGAGTTAATGATGTTGCCTCTAGCACTATCACCACTTGCCCCCTGGTTGGGAGTAATAATTTTCAAATTTGGTTGATAATGAGTCTACAGATGTTTTGGTCAATTTTATTATGATTCCATAAATAAATTAAACCTTTCTGCTGACATATTATCTCCTGTGGTTTATGAAGCAAATCAGCACTCTGGCAGGAAATCAAACTCCAAGTTATTTTAATGGAGAAATTGTTTTTACCATGGTAATTATTGGACTAGCTGGGACTCTTCTTCTTTGCTCTTCTAATTGGAAATATGCAGAATTTTCTTCAGTGTCTTGGACGGAGGTACTACTTTTCTCTATCATATTTGCTTCTTTATTCTTGTACATACTAAGGCTGCCTGAAAGGGTAATATTCTGACTACATGTTTATTGTTTGATCTCGTCTTTATTACTACTCTCTTTCTTCTAGACGTTTTTCTAGAGAAAGAGGTTACTGAAAGTAAAAATCTATAGTATCATATTAGTTCAGTGCCCTTTCACCAACATGTAGTAGTATGCCACATTGCTGAATGGCCACTCAGTAGGATAAATTACCAATAAACAGTTTTACTGGCGTATTTGAAAATGAGTTATTGCACATTGCAGTAGCGCTGTTGAGAAAAGATATCCAACACCAACATCCTATTTGTGTTTGTTTCACTTGTTTGCAACTACATGTTATTAGTCATTGTCAAAATATCTAACTGAATATTGATGCAATGTGTATTGCTTCTGGAAATGTGATGTAGTCTTGAAATTTCAGAGATTGTTATAGTTCTCATTCCTGTAAGGTTTGTTACAAAGGAACTGATTTATGACTTAATAAATTCGTTTGTTTGCAGCTTTTAACTGATCTTTTTCATTTGTTTTTGTGCATGTTCCAATCTTTGTGGGGTGTTGTGATTGTGACACATTCTGGTTTACTGACTTTACTGTGTAGAGCTGTCATAAGCATGGAGTAATGTTGATACTTTACTCCATAAGCGAGTTTAGTAAACTTTACGCATCCACATGAAGTATGATTGTATGGCCTATCAAGTATGTCAAAGTGAATTAGGCATTTTGGAGGTAATTGCTTCTATTTTCTTATGATACATTAATTGCTAAATTAGAATTTTAGCTGTATATGTTTTCCTTGAATGAAAAACAAATATGACAGACTAGATTTCATTGCTCTCTGTGTTTGTTTTGGTTATGCAGGTAAAAGTTGGCATCAAGCATAATATGAAGATGTTTAAAAGGCCACAGGATGGTTCACTAGCTATATATTTATCTCGTGCAATTAACAAAGACAATGGAAATCTAAGATGCTTTCTGTTAATCTAGAATGTTTTAGATTTTAGTATGGTGATGATATGTTGGTTTAGTTAAGTTGTTTTTGTACAATACTCAATTATTGTTGGCATATTAATTTACATTTTCTAATATGATACTTGCAGTTTGTTCTCTCTCTTTTTATCTCAATAAATTGTATAGATTTATTTCGATTTTGAAATGGTATCACAACATTTACAGGAGAAAAAAAAATCAGTGCAAATGTTATGCGTCTTAAATATATCCTTACGACCACATTTACGGTGTGCTTCAGATATCAATTATGGCGTGTTTCCCTATTTGAAAATCGAAATAAAAAATCTATAAAACTCTTTTACAGTGCTCATTTTTGTCTTTTACAACATGCTTAAGCGATCAATTACGGCGCACTTATTGGTCATTTACGGCGCGCTTTAATGTTTCAAAATTGAAATTAAGAATTTCTCAAACCCTTTTATGGCGCTCTTTTATATCTTTCACGGCGCGCTTGTGGGGTCTTTTACGGCGTTCTGGAAACACGCAGTAAAAGAGGTTTGTCTTTTAGGCGTGTTTTTGTGTGCCGTAATTTGTCATTTACGGCGCTCTTTGTGGGCCGTAAAAGACCATTTTTCTGATAGTGCTTGAGTGAGTGCAGAGACATGTATTTATAATGTGAGGATGGGTTTGTCACCCCATTGTTTTCAATGTGGGATTAGGTGTGGCTTACCCGATACCACAAGTGTATGGTACACTACAACAGAAAGGCTTTTTAGCGACTAAGTTTTTTGCGAGGAATTTATTTTCCTCAGTAAATGTCACTTTTTACGAGGAATATTTCGATTCCTCACTAAATGTCCGTAGGTTTTCTGCGAGAAACATATTTTCCTCACGATACACCACTTTCTACGATGAATATTTTAGTTCATCACTAAAGGTGACCATAATTTGGTGGTCTAAATCATCATGTTATTAGCGAGGAAATATGAAACTTGGGTGATGAATTTTTTCATCTCGAAAACAATATTCAACGAGGAAATAATGATTTCGTCGTTATTACTTTGGCAGAAAATTATGTAAAGCCCGCCAAATTTAATGGTGACAAAACTATGGTTTCCTTGCTAAAAGTACGTGTTTTTCGAGGAATTATTTCCTCATCAAAAGAAGCATTTATGGAGGAAATAACGATTTCGTCGTTATTTGTTTGGCGGAAAATTATGTAAAACCCGCCAAATTCAAGGGCGACAAAAGTATGGTTTCCTCGCTAAAAGTACGTGTTTTACGAGGAACTATTTACTCGTCAAAAGAAGCAATTAGGGAGGAAATAATGATTTTGTTGTTATTTGTTTGGCGAAAAATTATATAAAACCCGCCAAATTCAAGGGTGACAAAAGTATGGTTTCCTAGCTAAAAGTCCGTCTTTTACGAGGAACTATTTCCTCGTGAAAAGAAGCAATTAGGGAAAAAATAATGATTTTGTCGTTATTTGTTTGGCGGAAAATTATGTAAAATCCGCCAAATTCAAGGGCGACAAAAGTATGGTTTCCTCGCTAAAAGTCCATCTTTTACGAGGAATTATTTCCTCATCAAAATAAGCAATTAGGGAGGAAATAACGATTTCGTCGTTAATTGTTTGGCGGAAAATTATGTAAAACCAGCCAAATTCAAGGGCGACAAAAGTATGGTTTCCCTGCTAAAAGTCCATCTTTTACGAGGAACAATTTCCTTGTCAAAAGAAGCAATTAGGGAGGAAATAACGATTTCGTCGTTATTTGTTTGGCGGAAAATTATGTAAAACCCTCCAAATTCAAAGGCGACAAAAGTATGGTTTTCTCGCTAAAAATCCGTCTCTTACGAGGAACTATTTCCTTGTCAAAAGAAGCAATTAGAGAGGAAATAAGGATTTCGTCGTTATTTGTTTGGCAGAAAATTATGTAAAACCCGCCAAATTCAAGGGCGACAAAAGTATGGTTTCTTCGCTAAAAGTCCATCTTTTACGAGGAACTATTTCCTCGTCCAAAGAAGCAATTAGGGAGAAAATAACGATTTCGTCGTTATTTGTTTGGCGGAAAATTATGTAAAACCCTCCAAATTCAAGGGCGACAAAAGTATGGTTTCCTCACTAAAAATCCGCCTTTTACGAGGAACTATTTCCTCGTCAAAAGAAGCAATTAGAGAGGAAATAAGGATTTCATCGTTATTTGTTTGGCGGAAAATTATGTAAAACCCGCCAATTTCAAATATATATAGCTCAGTGGTTAGAGCACCCACTACTTAAGATTCAGGTCATGGGTTCAAGTCACTATAGGGGTATGAATGAAATCCTCTGTTCCTCTTTTCAAAGTAATGAAGAAAAAAAAAAAATATATATATATATATATATATATAATTTAGGACTCATCAAAAAGCCCACGGATTAAATGGGCCGATGGAGGCCAGCAGGCCGGAGGGCCAAAAGCCAGGCTCGGCTTGTCAAAAAGCCCGCCATAGGCCTGGCCCGATGGGTAAAGGGCCGGGCTTGGTTTAGAGGTTGGAAACCTGGCCTGGCCCATAGGCCCTGCCCACCAAAAGCCTGTTAGGCCAGGCCCATAAAAGCTCGCAAACAAAAAATATTATATAAATAACACAGAAACTGTTGTGCAAAACACCTAAATTTGATGAATTACTGGAAACTGCTCAGATCGAACTAGGAGCTGTATCTTATATACACAGAAAGCCTCATGTGTCTATTTTCTAAGGAATTTTACGATTTGTGATTCCGACATTTGTAGAAGGAGTTATGGCAATTTAAGTGAAGACAGTTCAGCTTGAATGAGAATCTGCAACACAGAAATTGTTGTGCAAAACACCTAACTTTGCAGAATTACTGGGAACTGCTCGAATGGAATTAAGAGTTGTACCCTATATGCACGAAAATCCCCATGTGTCTAGTTTCTGAAGAATTTTACGATTTGTGATTCTGACGTTTCTAGAAGGAGTTATGGCAATTTAAGTGAAGGCAGTTCTGCTTGGACGAGAATCTGCGACATCTTTTACAAGTTCATATCTAGAACCGAACTAAGCTGAATTATTGGGAACTGCTGGGGTAGAATTAGGAACTGTACCCTATCTGACAAAAACCCCCACGTGTCTAGTTTCTGAAGAATTTTATAGTTAGCGATTCTGACTGTTCTAGAAGGAGTTATGGTAATTTAAGTGAAGGCAGTTCAGCTTGGATGAGAATCTGCAACATCTTTTACAAGTTTATGTCTAGAAGGCCCGGGTATATTTGGAAATCTTCAGTGTGCCACATCATCATTATATGTGTGTGTGTGTCTCTTTGTGTGAGTGTATATTTGTTGTAATTTGGCTTATGGTGAAATTGGACGTTCTCATACTTTTATATAGAATATGTGCATATATATTCTACATGTCATGACTACGGTTTACCAATTCGATCGGATTCAAAAATATGGTGAAATTAGCTAAATTTTTTACCACACTAATAATTTATTATAATAATCTCATCCAATGATCGGTTTTTCCATTTTATTTTAATTGATAGAGTTTGCCCTTTGAAGTGTATGATTTATAAATATAGGTTTATAAGAGTAACTAAGTTTGACCTAGATGATCGAATTCGAAACGAAAATCAAATTGGCTGGATTTTCTACAACCACCATAAAACATTACAATCTCTCCATCGAGCGGTTGGTTTCTCTGAATTCATTTTCCATTTCATGGTTGTTTTAGAATGAACCTCAACAATTTAAATGCAATGTATAAGTTAATACAACTTTATGAGACAAATTGGTATAGGCCAACGTCTTTGTAATTAAAATTGAAGTTTTTATCTTATGTTCACGCACATCCATCCATGGAATATTTACAGACATGATGTGAAAAAATAATTATCGGCATCATCTCTGGGCATTATCAGCATCATTTTAAGTAACTAGTGAGCCTCGTGCTTCCAATATTTGTGCCTAGGCAGTATATATACTAACACCTCCAACTTGGAGACTGGGTTATGAAGGAAGTCATTCCACCGCCAACCGCATTTCGTCCCACTTGGGAAGGATCATACCAAATAGTAGAAGTCGTCAACCCCGACACCTTTTACTTAAGGGACAGGAATGGTGTCACATCCACGGTTCCACCTACCCTTGGAATACCGAACACCTTCGGTATTACTACAAATAATCCTACCGCTAACCCACGAGCATCTTGACTTAGCTAAATTTTTGCACAATATTTAGCTAAGAGAAGCTACCCAACGGGTACTCTCACTCTTTTGTAAACGTTGATATCTCAGCTATCAATGAAACGAGGAAATATTCAAACCATTGTTCTTCGCCGCACAAATAGTTAACTGGCAACGCCGAAAAAGTTCAGCGGACCACGTCCCCTACTAGGTGCACTGAGAACAATTTTAATTCCCTTAATGTTTCATTGACAAACAAAACAATAAGAAAAGCTCTAGCGGTATACGAACACTCAAAACAGACAACAGATATTTGCCAGTGGCAATCAAACACTTCGAAAAATTCGGAGGTGAAAAATAACAACATTACTTCATTATAAACTCAGGTTGGGACTCCCCAACCAAAATATTGTTTTAATACAAAGCACAAACACCTCAGCTGCAATGACAAACAAAAACCTAAAGATCTCACCACCAAGCAGCTTGTTTGGTCAGACCCGGAGGCGGTGGGACTTAGCGTGATCATAGTGCCATCCTCGCAAGTATGAGCCGCCATAAATTGGGTGCGGGACTCATCGGAGGCCTTTGGCATTGGCGACTGCTGTGAACGGTCACCCGTCGGCCGGCCAGATTCACCACTGTTGAACCGCACACCTTATGGCTGGGAAGAGTCGGGTCTACCAGGAGTGGTTTGCGGCTGACTCGGCACCTCCTGCAGGTGGGCCGCCTTGTCCCAATTGATGATTCCTTTGCCTCCAGCTTGCTGAAGTTAGCTGCTGCACCGGCCATCCCGGCCGCCGTAAGCACATCCTTTTACTACTTGGACTGATTGAAGTCTCCACGGCCGCGATGCCAACCTTTTGCTTCTCTGCTTCCAGCCCCTCGGCCCGACATTGCAACCACTTAACCTCTTAAGATCGGGTGGTAGATTCCCGCTGAACAATGTCAAGCCTCTTCACCTTGGCCGCTAGTTGTTCACCAAGGCGGGCAATCTCCACCTTCAGCTCTGCCACCTTGGTATTGTGCTCAACATCCTGTACAATGGCAATGTCTAGCTTGCCCCGCGCCTCCACCATGTCGACCTCCACCTTCAACAGTTGCTGCTTGCACTCCTCGAGCCGCTTTTTCACCTCCGCCAACTCCTACTGTAGGCTATCAACTTCACCTCGTAGCTGCAGTTCAACGGAGGATGGCTTCGAGACAGCCAAAAACAACTCATTCAGCCCAACTGCGAGGTGGCCGAAGGCCAAGCTGAACAGGGACTGCTGTAGAGGAGTGGTGGGCACGGTACCTTCCATCCCTCGTAACCCCAACCGCTCGCAGATACTGAAGAGCGGCTCCTACTCATTGTTAGTCAGGAACTCGGCATATAAGGCAAAGGAGTCAAGACCGCTCGATGGCGCCTCCCCGCCAGCAGTAGCAGTGACCGCCTGACCATCCTTCCACTCCCTTTTTTGTTGTTGGCACACAGAAAGAGGTATGTTGTCCACCACATTGTCACCCTCCTCGGAGTCATTCTGCCGCCTTTTCCTCTGAATGGTAGCACCCTATGCTGCACCAGTGGCAACTGCCCTCGTCGACGTAACTGTGGCCAGGCCCATTATGGTAACGTCCTCTGTGGCGCTGAGCTCTTTTCACGGCGCGGCCTTCACCTTTTGAACCAAGCGTCAGGTGCCAGGAACTTTCTCCGCGGCCTTCTCCTGCCTACTTCCTCTTACCACCGCGCTCTCCACATGGGTGGCAGTAGGACGCATAACTATTTCTCCCGAGGCAGGGAGGTGGGAATGGTAAGGCAACTCCAAGACAACCTCAGCCTCGGCGGGACTGACCTCCTTCATCTGAGGGTTGAACGTCGTCTTCCACGTATTAAGGCCAGCGGCGAACATACCCTCCAGGTAGTTGTCTAGCTTAGCATTGTCCATTGCCTTGTCAAATGCCGCACGACTTAGCTTGTTGCCAGGAAGGGGATCTACAAATTCAAAGAAGAGTTGAACAGATAAGTCAAACTCTACGTTAAAAAAAAAAAAAATAATAATAATAATAATAATAATAAATAATTTTTAAAAAAAACTCAAAGGCAGCTACCTGGGAACCAAGTCAGTAGGCGCAGTTCCAGAAGATTGCAACATTCTTCCTCCGGCGTCAGCACAAATCGCAACCCTGCTGCAACTACAAAAAAAGAAAGAAAAAGGATTAATTTTGAGCACCGCAGAATTAAGCGCAAGACAAGCAAATGTAAAAGAGACAGCGGTAACCTCGAATAGGTTGGAACTTCTTCTCAATTCTTTAGTAGGAATTATTGTTTTATTTTTTCTTGATTGTTGTCTACTGCTTACGAATTCTATTGAATGAGATTTTTAAATTACTGTTATACTAATTTTTTTTTTTACTTCCAACTTACATTATAGTAATTCGGTTATATGATAGACACTTTATTTCTGGACACCCTCCTAAATATCAAATCCTGGTTCCGCCACTGCCAATACCACTTAAGGCTCCTGAAATTGAACAAAGTTGAGACTACATTGAACTACTCAATAGCCTAACTTTGAAGCAATAGAACATATCCAGAAAAGCTATCGAGCATTTTAAGACCATCAAGGTTGTAAAGGAACCATCAAGGCATCAAGCATTTTGAATTGTGACATACTGTATTCTTATTCTATTTTTGTTTGGTAGGATCTGTAAGCTTTAAGCCATTTCATCCAATATAAAGAATTGAAATAGAGCAAAGCCTAGTAAGCTTGATAATAAAGCATTAATAGCATACTTACGATATATACAGCGAGGGAACTATATCTAAAACATAAACTCGAATGTGAACTAATTCGTTTCTTCCAAATCAAATTCCAAAAGTCACTTCTGTGATCCTCAATCAAGTCTTCTAGGGTCTTCAAAGTCTCAACATTACCAGAAGTCACAATAGGAGCCTTTGTATTTTTGGCTCTCTCATTTTTGAGGTGAGCAACTTCAAAACATGATCCTTAAGCTACATATCAACTTGATCTATCTCCCTCTCCAGCAGTTGTTGTTGTCTTTTCAACTTCTTTAAACTATCTTCTAAAGACTCCTTTTGAAATAACAAACCCTTACGATTAGATGAAACCTTTGCGATGCGAGATTCAATGACTGTTAAGCCAGTTGTGTAGGCAGACCGCACAGACTTATATATCTAGCAATGCTTCCCATGAGCATCTCAACCTTGGCCTATATCAACGAAGAGTTTAAATAATGTTGAAAGTAAATAGGGATACAGAAGAAAATTGAAAATGTTTCTTTTGAGTCTATTAATTATCTGATTTCTAGGGATAATGGAATAGACGTGATGATCAATGAATGAGAAAGCTAAAAAGCGAAAGGTTGGAGGAGAAGGTTGCTAGCATTATACAAGTGAGAAAATGTGGAAATTTAACTCAATAAAAGTCTCAATAATCAAAACCAAATAATAAGCCTGTAGCGGCAGTTTTGTCGAAATTATACGGCATGCCTAAAATCTCGTCCCCTTTGCCTGAGTTAGCGAAGATTTAGCCCAACAAACTTCGAAGGACTGAAAGTCCTAGGAAGTGTGCTGTTGTGTCCCTCCAAGCAGCTTGTTAATGTTTAAAGTTCAGCGGTAGCTGGACTTAAGTTAACGCTGATCTGAAGGGCGGATCGCTACCTATGATGTTCTCAGAGCTTCCACTACCTGTCAAGTAAAGTACAGAGGGCGTCAGAGGGAGACCGCGTTTGGCGGTCTTCTCTTCTTCGATGCCTAAGTTAGTCAATGTACTTGTGTTGACAAAGTAACAGTAGGTAAGTAGTAAATGCGTAATTATTAAGGAGAGAGGAGATAACCTTTTATAGGTGAGGAGGGAACTGATCTTCTCCATGTTTTCGATGTGGGACTGATGTGCTTCAGTCCTCAGCTTCTGAAGCTTCTGATGCTAACTTGGCGTGGCGTGGCGTGTGGCGACCAGTTAGCGGTGATCTGGGGGAGAGCCGGGGCTAGGACGATAGCTTGTTTGGCTGTGTTCTCGTTGGTCACACAGTTGGCGGTAGTTGGTACTACTGGCGGTATCATAAGTATGGCTCATTATAGCTAATTATGCTTGCAAATGCTCATGAAGGTACATAGCTCTTCTACATGTTCACAGTAGTGAATTAGTATGCAACTTTAGTAAAAGCTTGGCAAGATGTGAGTGGCGTGGGAGCTAGAAAAGCATGAGTTTTGGAAGAAGAGATTTCGGCAGTGAGTAGTGGATTGGTTGAGGTATTCGGTATAAGAGATGGGAGTTGGGAAGGTAGAGGACTAAGGATGGATTTGGGAGAGAAGAAGCATGGCAGAGAAGATCATTATACGATCAAGCATGATGAGTTTGAATCTACATGGAGGTAGAAGAGTTTATGGACTTGGATATAGTGTCTGGGAGAATGAGGGAATTGGTTAGGTTGTTTAGTGTTTAGCTTGTGTATTGCTCCCGGTAGCTCCTCTCTCCTTCACAGCAACTATAACTCTAATTTATAGAGTGGCGGTGGCTTAAGTTTAGAGTTGTTGATGTTTTTATGTTTCCATGAATCCTGCTCTTGTAATCCCAGGAATCCTGCTGCTATGATCCTAAGTATCGTGATTCCAAGATTTGCTGCTGGAAAAAGGGAAGTCAAAGGTAGATAATTGGCTTTGTGTGAAAGAATGTGATATAGTGCTTGAGATATCTAGTTTTAAGGAAAATAATTGAATATGTAGGGTAAAGTGAAGTGTTGTTGTAATTAAGTGATTTTTGGTTTCTTTCTTCTTTACTTGCCCATAATCAGAATTGGGCAGTTGGGCTTGAATTTCGGTCCCCAAGTCCGAAATTACCAACAAGCCTAAAACTAATAATGGGCCTCATGCATTTTTGTTACCTTCCACACCACACCCGTTCTTGCAAGCCCCAAATGAATGAATGTGGCTGGGTCCACATGCGTGGCATGATGATTGTCGGTATAATTTGCTTATTGGGCTCGAGAAATGAATTGGGCCTGATAGCTGGATTTTTGGGCATCAACAAAGCCTTCACTAAGAATCTCGATGGCGTACCTCGAATAGATCAGGACATCAAATTTTGTAGATATATGGGTAAAAAGATTCTTTCTCAACATGTAAAAGAATATTTTGAATGAGACATTTGATGTAATTGTGCAAATACTTGAAAGGCCATAAGTGGGTATTTATTTATTTATTTTTATTATATATAAATTGATGAAAGAGCGTATGAAACTTGGAACTTTTACCAATAATTCTTGGATATATAACAATGCTTTATCACTTGACAAGAGTAATGCTAAGTGAATCACTTGTTTGAATCACACCTAATCTCAGCTTATTTGATAGCTCCTAGTCTATGCCATTATTTAATGAACATTTTGAAAAAACCGATCGAGTTCGATGCCACATGAGCTGTCACTTAAAGTAGTTTGCCAAAAATGATTCGTTGACCAAATGCTAATTGGCAAACATTTCTTTCAACAATTTTCCTCATTGTTTACTTATGAATTAGTACCAAGGAAAAGTAAAAATAAATACGTACAAACAGAATTTAACCATAAATATCAATTTATTAAATACCAACGTACCAAGTTGCACTGCAAGAGCGACCGTCTATTTTCCTTTATTCTTTGTCATATCGAGGTGTGCCTACTCTTATCGCAGAGAATTCCATATTCTTCCAAGGATGTCACATTATCTCGAGATTCCTTTCCCACAACTACATTATTTAAGGACACAAGTTACTTACCAAAATGTGTATCCAGAATTTGAAAATGGCATCGGGTCAGCTATTTCTAAAGCCTACAAATGCTTGCTTTCTCAGGCAATATCGTTCTGATGAATTATCAACGGTGAAGGTCGAGCACCAAAAGAGCGAGGACGCCTCAAGGCCACCACATACTTCCCCAAAGCCTGTTTCCAAGAATGCCAAAAGTGACCAAAAGAAGAAACGAAGGAACAAGAAGAGTGGCAAAGGCGGAGGCGCTGTTTTCCGCATTAATGGGAACACCATTAACGGAGGCAAAGCTGACAAGGCTGGAGTTTTCGGCTTTGGGAATAAGTATATAGGCCACAAGAAACAAGAGGAAGAAGAATCCAGTGAAGAAGAAAGCGACTCTAGTGAAGACGAGGAGTGAACTATATATAGTAATTAATTTGTTTGGGGCCAATAAATAATCACTACTACAAAAAACACATTTAAGGACGTTCAGAAAACGTCTTTGAAAACTTTAGATGACACGCAAAATAAGCGTCATCTATCAAGGAGTCATTGTAAGTCACTTACAAGGACGTTCGAAAAACGTCCTCTAATATCTATAAGGACACTTAAAAAACGTCATCTAATCTAAAAAAAAAATGTCCTCTAATGTTTTTAAGGACACTATAAAAGCGTCCTCTAATGTCTTTAACGACAGTAGAAAAGCATCGTCTAATGTATATTAGGACACTTTTCAAGTGTCCTTAAATCTAATAAAAAGGTCATCTAATGCATATTAGGACACTAAAAAAACGTCCTTGAATCTATTACAGAATATATAAAAAATATAAAAAATTGTCCTTATAATGAAAAAAGACATTTATATCCAAATCATCTTTACAACACCAAGACAAATGTCATCTATTACTTGTTACAATATGCTTCTACAAGAACAATCCATTAACTAATTCCTAGTTATAAGTTCTAATCATATGTAATCCTAGATGACAATAGACATACATACTTGGCTCTATCATTTGAACTTCTGTCACTTTACTTTGAGGGAAGAATGGAATGGTTTCTGTAACAACCTTTTTCAGAGCTTCCGCCAACTCATGCTTCTTCATGAATCATTTTACTTTGCTTTACCTGATAAAAAATAAAAAATAAAAATTAACAAAAAGATGAGAGATTAACAAAGCTCAAGTGTGTAGTTATAAATAGCAGGTAACACACATGCACAAGCAACCATACCCACCACTATACTTGACTGCTATGATATGAAACAGGGGTTTAATAAATCTCTATTCATAATTGGGATTTATCCGGAATAATTAATAACCATATTAGTAAAAATTCAATTCTTTTTGTCATTGAAAAACCATAATCAGAATCTGAATTTTTTACGGGCACCTACCATTGCTTTAGCATTTCAACTTCAAAACCATAATGTTCAAACATATTAATTACACTTGAACATGTTGGAACAAACCTACAGCTAGCTTAGAAAAGAACTTGACTTTGACACTCAAAAGACAAAAAGAACTTAATTTCAGGACAGCTCAAACAAACAGGGTGGAAGGAAAAAAAATTACTTTTCAGTACAAAAGAACCAACCAAAATTGGTAATCATAATCTTATACAAAAGCCAATAGATCTAGGATAAAATTTACCTGATCAAAGACCCTTCTTCTCTTTGTGTCTTTAGATTTCCATCAAGCTTGGGATATTTCGTTCCCTTGAGAAAATTCTGTTCAAGAGTTGCTGATCCAAGAAGCAATCCAAAAATACAAAAACCAATCATCAGCCTTTTTATACGAGTGGATCAGAAGACAGCCAAAAAAAGTCACAAACAAACACAATATATTATTACTCTAGACTCACTCTAGACTCATCCTAGGATTCACCGGTTACCACCATATACTATTAAACCTTGAGCAACACAAATTGTATCTTCACCGAACTTTACTCGGCTTAATCAATTCTCTATCAAGGTAACTTATGTTTTGTATCTAGATACCACCTAAAGAACTATTTGTTCTTAGAGTTGACAGTCCTTACAGTAACCCAGATTATCATCGAGCTGAAGTGACAAAGTCTGTAAGGTATATAGGATCATGCAGTACCTTTGAACTCCACCAAATTTTCTAGGTTGTAATTGATTCCTCGAGGGTTTGTCCATTGAAAGCCCCACACACATACACTACAAGTTCAAAGCAAAATAATTATATAGTGCATAACTAATCTATAGTTCATAATCATTTTTTTCAGTTGGAGACCTATGAACCTACTTCAAAGATAAATACACAATAAACTTTTAATCTAAAATAACAAAGGGAAATAGAAAATACATCATACTACTTAGGAAAATGAAGTAACAACATAACTGTTCGTCTAAAAAAAAACAAAGTATGGACATAACTATTAAATTATATATAAGTACAACTTACAAGCTCTACAATAAAATACAGTCTCTTGGCCCTTTCAAAGCTTCTCCCTTGTACTCTGCAATTGTATTTATAGCAAGAATTGTAGTTACAACAACAATTCAAAGGAAATCAATGGTAGTTACAAATGGAATAGAGAAGAACAAATTACACAATGCAAAAAGGAACTGACAAAACCAATCCGGCCAGAAGCTTCTGTGCAGTGGACCTATAGATAAATAACGGGAGCATATGTCAGCAAAGAGTTCTAAATTTCAAAACATATGTATAAGCATTTAAAAAAAAAAAAACAAGAATAGCAAGTCCAGTAATTAGAATGATGCATTACAGAAACAAAACATAGTCCACCTCTCCACCATGTCTCCAACATTATTAAATAATGCAAGTATATATTGTCATGGTGTCTACCATGAAGGATCTCTATCTCAATATACCCTAATTCACATGGTGTCTCTAAACATGAAGACTTAATGGTGCAGAGGAACAAGTATATATTGTCATGGATATTGGCCAAAACATCAAATTTGATAGAAAAAAAAAAAAGAGAAAATGGAGCATATAACAGGGTACATTAACTATAAGAGCCAAGTATATACCTTGACATTGCAGAGGCTATATATTCCTGAATGGGCTCAATAGATGGGGAGACACAATGGACTTGTCTGTATTTTTGACCGGGTTTCTTCAAAGCATATGTTCCTGGAACTCAAAGTTTTAAAGTCAATAATACAATTTGTTCATCAAAACAAACTGAAAATCAACATATGCAAACATACATATGGATCCACATGAAACACCACTAAAGATAAATTCCATGTACATATATATGAACTTCATTATAAACTCCACATGAAACAGCTCAGTAGAGATCGAGGACCTGTAATATCACTAAACCCCATATCCAACTTTGTGGTGGAAGTGCGATCATTTGGCTTATACCTAAGCTTGTTCTCCAACTGCACATACCAACAAATTTTCAATTAGAGTAAAAATCCAGAAGCTTAACACTCACATGTATAATAAATAAGAAGAATAATTAAGAAATGAAAGGGAAATAGTTGAAGTGAAATGCTATTTGGGAATTTGTGAGAGGAAATAAAATGATAAGCTTCTAGCTCTTGAACAAGACACTCTGTTTTCTCTTTTATCTATTCCCAGTACTAATCTCCTTACTTAAATCATTATCTAAATCCCTAGAACATAAGTAAAAACACAACTACCAGGAAACCCATAAAGAATAACATCAAAAGTTAAAAGAACATGTGAATCCTACTTCCAACCATTTCCTATCCACCAAACCAAAATCATGAATAATGTCAACAAATCACCCCATTTTTGCGATGTGTACCCGAAACATCATGATCAAATGTAATTGCTATCCAAGGGAAAATCACCTATATTTCATAAAAACCCAAGAAATTTAGAGAAACTCCTACATTCATACACCAACCCAAATTTTATGGAAAAATATCTCTGCTTCCTTTTCCCATTTTTTTTTCCAAACCCTAGAAATTTTTAAACCCTTAAATAATCTAATGAAGAAGAGCAAGAGAGATTGATGAATCTAACAGTTAAAGTAGAGGATCGAGATATATAGCATTCACCTGAAGAGCCCCACATGATAGGTAGAGAAGGGTAATAGATCTACCATGGTGCTTTGGCGATGGGAGCGACAGCGTCAATGAATTGTATTGTCAGATGGCTTTTAGATTTCTCTCGCATCTCACATCCAGTCAGAGAGGAAACTTGAAAATTCCCCGAGTGCACAGAGAAGGCCGAGAAGATGAAGAAAGACTGCTCGATCTAGATCTGAGGAGGAGGAGTCGCGAATGAGAGGAGAGAGAGCGTGGGTTCTTTTTTTTATTTTGAAGGGTCAAGAATTTTTTTCCTTTTTATCGCTGGGCCTGTTTTGGACGGAAACGTCCTTAAATGGTTTATATGACATTGCAAGACAAAAACCGTCCTTATAAAAAAACCCGGGTGTCCACGTATCCGTTTTCTGTAGTAGTGAATGTCTCTTTCTCATGCCCTATTATGCAACAAAATATGCTATGATACAGTAATAGATCGGTTTACATGCCTTTTGATCTTATTCATATGTTTTACAATATTCCGTTATGTATATCTAATCATCTACTCAAATGAATGGATTTTGTAATAATCTAATTACAAAAGTTATATTATCTTTCTTTCTTTTTTTGGACAAGAAAAAGTCGGGTTATCTACTATAAAAAGGATTCAGAAAAATTAAGAAGTGTTTAAGGAAAATTGAATTAGGAGAGAATATTGAGTCGTACTTTCATTGATAATAATGGTCTCTTTATATAGAGCATTACAAGACATAGAATCAGAGTTGTACAAGGAAAGATAATCGTATAATTAATTGGATATCTATAAATATCTCTGAGAATATCTCTAATTCATAACCCTATTACAACTAGGTAAAATAACCTAGAGTTTGGGCTAGACACATATTCTGAATTTACTTGAACACTCCCCATTGTGTCACCCAAACGTGGCGCTCATCTCGTTACCTCATTAAAAACCTTGCCGAGTAATAAAAACTCTGTGGGACAAAAATAAAATCGGTCGAAGGGGAAAAAGAGCACAACACACCATTCACGTTTCGAGACCATACGTATCTACATCTCCCCTTGATGACTACAGTCATAGGAGTTCAGACAACTTCCGCAAACGATGCTACCAACACGTTTCTCAAAAGTGGAATTTAGGCAATGACTTAGTGAGCAAGCCTGCCACACTGTCCTCAAATTGAACCTAGTTCACTTTGATCTTGACGAGAATCTGTTGTTGCTGATTATGCTTGGTGTTGTCGCTTTTGATGTAGCATTGCTTCATTTGTTCAAAATAAGTAGCATTATCCTAAATGCTCTTAGGCTCATCTGTGGTAGACTTCAAACCACAATTGTTCGAACATGGGTAACTATGGATCCAATCAATATACATTCACAAACCACTTCGTGAAGAGCAATAATCTTTGCATTGTTCGAAGATATAACGACTAGGGTCTGTTCTGTAGACCTCTAAGATATCACAGTCTTACCTATGGTGAACACTTAACCAGTTTGGAAATGACCTTTGTGTGGGTCAGAGAGATACCCAATATCAGCAAAACCTTCCAAAACACATGTCGTTTTGGGATGGGGATAGTGGATGCAGGCCAGTGTTGGCGGCGTTCATGGTGTGTGATGGGTCTGAATCCATCTTCTCTCTGTAGAGATAGAACAAACTCATATCAATAGTACATTCGTACATCTCTAGTATCAAAAGATATATTTTACACCAATCCAATGGCTTTGCATTGGCGCAGAGCTATACCTTAGCTAACAAGTTCACTGCAAATGAGATGTCCGGCCTTGTGCATTGAGCTACGTACAATAATGTGCCTATTGTACTCAAGTAAGACACTCCTGCCTCTAGCACATCTTCGTCATCATCCTTTAGACGAAGAGGATCCTTTTCAGGATCAAGATTATAGACTATCATGGGGGTGCTTGAAGGCTTGACCTTGTCAAAATGTCTAAGCATCTATCAACACGATGATCAAGTTCCAAACCGAGACATAATCGTGATCTCCCAAAATCCTTCACCTCAAAATCGAATTTCAAGTGTTTCGTGGTTTCCCTAAACTTTTTAAGGGCTTCCAATGAAGATCATGTCCAACATGAACCATTATAGAATCCGAAACTTGTTCTAAAAACGCGCGGGCATATCCATTCCCAATCAAGTAGTCACTTTAGTGAGCGTTTCAACCTCTTTGTAAAACGCACTCCTTGGTCTAGACCCACTTGACTTGGATAAATGGAGTTCACCATAAATCTTCATGTACATTCCGTATCTAGATCCCCATAAAGATACATAGTGACCACATTTGTAAGCTGCATGTTCAGTTATTTGGAACTACCAAACTGACAGGGCAGTGGAGTGCAATGACATCTATTATGAGAGAATATGTCTCATCGTAGTCAATTCCAGGGTGTTTTGTAAGAAGCCTTGAGCCACAAGGCGAGATTGTCATCTCTTTTTCTCATCATGTTTTCTAACGAAGACTCATTAGTCAATAAGTTTTATGTCAGGAGGTGTTAGCATCACTGGCTCGAAAGAATCCAACTTAACTTGGATCGCATCTTTCCATTTAAGCCAATATTTTCTACGTTGGTATTCATTCATCAACGGAGCGTGGTTTGATATCATCAGACTCAACAAACTCATGCGCAATTACATCATCAATTATGATGGAGTTTCTATCCCACGTCTCATGTACACTAGTGTAATTTTCAAAGAGCTCTATATTCTCAAGAATAGGTTCTAACATTGAGGCATCCCCCAAAGATAACCAAAATCTGAAAGATTCTCATGAGACGGATTTTGAGTGTCAACGATCAAAAGATTGGGTTATGCTTCCTAGATGGCCACTGGCCTCTCATTCTTCCTAGATGGGACCATGGCCTGTAACTCTAGAGTGCCACTTTCTTTGGCGTTGGCGCCATGCCTACCTCCATGCAGGGTAGCGCTACGTCCTCTCATAGGAACGTACATCATTGTAGGCATGTTTGCAGCAGATATGTGTGATGAGACATAGTGGGGACAGACCATGACAATTCGTATCATTCCTGATGAACATTCATGTTCTTATCTCCTCCTAACGATGGGAAGACTGTCTCATCAAAGTGACAATCCGCAAGATATGCGGTAAAGAGATCGCCTAGTAAGGGCATTAAGTGGCGGAAGATTATTGGAGTCTCAAATCCAACTGAGTTGCCTATTCGTCTGTAAGGACCTATCATAGTACGCTGTGGCGGCGCAATTGGCAAATAAATGGTACACCCAAATATGCGTAAGCACAATACTTGTACCCAATCACTAGGTTTAACGCAAAGGTAGATTGAGTGGCGGTGGGTCGTAGAGGAATTAGCATAGCTGCATGCGATATTGCATCACCCCAAGAGGATATAAGGAGATTGGTGTGCATTACTAATGTCCTGACTACCATCGTAGTCATTTCCACAAGATCATTTGGGTGTGTACATGGGAATATGATGTCCAACATCAGTCCCATTGCTATAACCATCGAAAGTCTTCAATGTAAACTCTCTAGCATTGTCAAATCTAATTGACTGAATAGGATGATCCTGGGAGTGAACCCGTTGTTATATGATATGTACTAAGAGTGTAGCATAAGCAGCATTATAAGTTGACAATGGCACAACACGTAACCAGCGTGTTTGCTTGTCAACCAATATCATGAGATATTTAAACGTCCGCAAGTTGGTTGAACTAGTCCACAGAATCCCCACAGATTCAATGTAAGAACAAAATGAGTATGTTCATTTCCTTTGCATATGATGATCTCAGTCCTAATTTTCCTAAGGAATGAGCTTTGTAAAATGAACGAGAGGCCTTAGAAGCAACCAATGAGAATTTAGGTTGGGCCTAACCGTCTGAAACGCCATTTGAAGCAAAGTCAGTGATTACAGCATCACCTAGGGCGCCATCACTGTGATTGACGCTGCCATGGATAGGGACTATGCCAGCCCTAGGCTGGTGGTAGATTGCGGCGGAGCGAGAGGAAGTGGCGGTGGTCACACTTATTTCAGGAATCAACTTTTGATTCATGCTTCGTTTCACTCAAGAGAATGGATGTCCGTACGAAGTGTTTAGTAGACGGATCATCATATCAGGACCAGGATGACCTATCTTGTCGTGATAAAGCCAATATGTGTCTAAATCCAAGAGATCTTCTCTCATGACTTTCTTGGAATAGTGACATAGAGTCCACTAGAGAGACACATAAACTTCTCTAAGATGCACCTTTGTTCGCAATCGTTAGAGATATTGCAAAGGAACTCATTTCCGTTCTCTAAATGTTTTTTTGCCCTAGGAGCGTAGAGAGTTTCTGTGACAGTAATCAAGGTGCCATTTGGCAAGGTGAACTTGAGCTATTCCATGTCCTTGAATTAATACTAATGACCCAGCCATCGTAGTCACAAAATAATATGCTCAAAATCATAATGGAGTCATAATGAAAAGAACTCGAAATTTTATTCATAAGCTAACAGAATACATCATTGTCTCTTAACCATTAGGAGAATCTAATCCAAATTCTAGCTAATGCAAAATAAAGGTAGTCGTTTGACTTCATTTGTTAACTCCAAAATAAATATAACTAGATGAGTAGAGAGATGTCAGTGGAGCAAAGCTTGCTTAAGCACCTCTTATCTCAATACCTTCCTAGACATCATACTCATTTTGGATGAGCCTATGTGAAGAAAAACTAAACCAATGACATTTACTACAAAGTATATGACAATTGCCTATTACATCTATTGATCCCAGCCAGGTTTGTAGTCTTCAACCCTTCACTCTAGATCATCTTCTTCATCTTCTTGTTCCACATAGTGAGCTTCTCTTGCTTCACAATATGCTTTGTAGGTGGTGACAATTTCTTCACAAGCTCTACAAATGTGTGCCCAATGACCGGATACTCCACATCAAGAACATACATCTCTTTGCTCAGACTCCATTGATTGAGGTGCTTTGAAAGCATCATTTAGATGGCTCTTAGTGTTGGTGGAGCCACCAACATGGCCAGAGGCGTTGCCTCCCTCTCTCTTTCCATGTTGACCTCTTCGGTTCTATGATCGCCTATTTTGGCGGTTACCTTCCCAAGTAGAGTGATTATATGGACCAGAACGTCCAGAAGTATCCCTAAGATTAGAGTTTCACTCTTGGCGCCCTTTCTTAAGGGCGAAACAATAATTGGATTTCAGAATATGCTCTGTTTCCACGGATCTCAAATTATAGTTCTTCACAAGGATATTGTCATGCTTTTCAGCTACATTCATAGCTCCAATGAGCTCATGAAACATTGTGATCCGTCCTGCAGTAACATCGATTCGATAGTTCTTAACAACCATCAATGCAGAGACGAGGAAGGTAGAGAGAGTTTTCTCAATCAATATCGCATCTGTAATCTCTTTACCACAAAATTCCATTAAGGATTTAATACGAAATGCTTCCGAGTTGTAGTCAAGAACTGACTTGAAATCACAGAAGCGGAGATTATGCCATCTCACTTCTAGGTCAAGAAGCAGGGATTCACAGATGTTGCCAAATCTTTTTTTGAGTGAGACCCACAGCCTTCTTGGGTCTTTTTCATTCATACACTCATATTGGAGAGAATCATCCATATGACGTGTCATTAAGATGATGGCTTTTGCCTTATTTGCCTCTAAACCTGCTCTATTTGCTTCTCAAGCTTGAGTTTGCTCAACAGTTAGCACGTCCTGGCTAGGCTCGAGAATCGTATCTAGGATTCCATTGGCCTTGAGATGCTGGCGGACATCACAAACCCACCTGTGATATTCAGAGCTAGTTGTTCCCAATGGAACAAAGTCCAATTTGTTTAGGTTACTCATCCTGAAAGAGAACAAGAAAGAGGGTTAGTTTCAGAGCAGAAAAAGCTACCACGAAAACATATAAAATTTCTGAGCGTAATCCCTTCCAAGAAATTCAATTCCAAGAGGTATTGGATTAGATCGAAACAATGACGTAAGTGGTCGATCATAAATTCTCTATAAACTCTAAGTTTGGAGATCTCAACAAGCTCCAAGCTTAGAGTGAGCACGAACCCCCATAGTTCAGCTTAATTAGGTCTCCCCTATGATGAAGAAAGGGGGTAGAAGAAGAGAGTTTGCAAATCCCCGAGAAAAAGAATTAAAACTTCAAAAATGGAACTTTTAATAAAAATTACCTCAAAATAGGTTGCCGGGAAATTTGGCCTGAAAAACTGGCTTGAAAAGTCGTCGGCCGGAGCTGAAGTGGCACTAGACTACTAACGTGGCAAAATCTGGTGACGTGACAGAATCTGATTAAGTGGCTGTTGATGTGGCATATCTGAAGTGGCTATTGACGTGGCAGAATCTAGATATGGGCTTGCTTCTGGGCAGTGTCAGTGGGCTTGTTTCCTTATTCTTTTGGGCTGGTCCACCTGCTTCTTTCTTCTCCCTTTTTTTTTTTCCTTTTTCTTCTCTCTGCCAGTTCAAGGTGCAGCCTGTACTTCTGGCTAGTTCAGGGAATAAATGGCCAGTTCCTGGAAAGAGGTTTCCAGGATTGAGATGCTACTGCTGGCAAAGTTTGGTAGCAATTAGAGGTCCGGAAGGTGGTGAACCGATGGAATATTTGCTGTGGGTGGTTTGAAGATTATGGTGGCTAGTTCGGTAGGTTTCCGGAGGGTTCTGGTGGTTCTATCGCAGGTTCTGGATTCCTGGGGTCAAGGGCTGCAAGTTATATGGCGGAGGCAGTAAAGGTTTCAAGGATTTGTATTTGAATTTAGGGTTTTAGCTTCTTGAATCAAGGTTTGGCTATTTGTTTCAGGTTTAGGACGTCATGCTGATAACGTGTTTAAGGATAACTGAATTGGGAGAGAATTGAGTAGCACTTTCATTGATTATAGGGGCCTCTTTATATGGAGGATTACAAGACATAGAATCAGAGTTGTACAAGGAAAGATAATCGTACAATTAATCAGACATCTATAAATATCTCCGAGAATATCTCTAATTCATAACTCTATTACAACTAGGTCAAGTAATCTAGAGTTTGGGCCAGACACATATTCTGGATTTACCTGAATATGAAGTGATTTTTGGGGAGAAAAGAATAGGGCTGAGGGAGATAATGCACCGAGGACTAAGGACTAGAGCTAACAATTCAAGTGGAACCAATTGTTTTCTACTTTTAGATAAATCTAAATCTCTTTAACATTTTTGTTGTTGTTCTTTTTGGTCTGATCAGTTATATCGATTTAGATATAGGTGAGCTAGATTTTATATCTTGAAAAAAGTTGGTATGAAAAGCTGAAAAATGTACGTACAGTGAGTCTTAAAGATATTAAATCCTGAATCGGATAATTAACACGATATATTTTGACCTAAATCAGATAGGGTTCATAAAAGTGAATCTTCAAGATCTCGTATTTCCCATTTTGGAAAGGTGTCATCCATCTCAAACAGACATTACGGCCAAAAGTTGCTTCGATCCTATTCACAATTTAAAACCTGACTTTTCGCACGAGTAACCTGAAAAGTCCAAAACCAAATATTTCTGAATATTCCAGTAGCTAGTAACCTCATTACATGTAAGTTACCTATTTTCCAATCATTTTTCTTCATTCTATGCCACTTCTTCTTTTTTTAAACCCTTTTTTGGCTAACCCGGACCTATTGTCGTCCTACATCAATTTATAGTGGGAAAAAAGTTAAAAACTCTCATCCAAAAGAAGGCACACATTTAACAGAGGATCACCACTTGGTAATTAAGTCAGAACACTTACATCATAGTTATTTATTAATTCGAGTGCCTCATTGCTTGAGCGGCTGATGAGCAGCTAGACGCCTAGACTCCTTAGCAATCTAAATTATATCTAAACCTGATAAAGTAATTTGGGGTTCACATCCAAAATCAATTGGCAATGGATGAAGTGACCTAAACCCTTATAAACCCACAAGCAAAGTCTCATTTTTCCCATGTGAGATGTAGATATTCTCAACAAAACCAAGATAGCTAGCCTCCTTATGTCAGCATGTTCTCACTTCTCACCATGTCAGACTGCGTTGCCGGCAAGCAAAATTATAACCCAAGGTTTAAACCATTTTTCAGTCGTGCAAATTAACCGTGCAAACTTGATATGTGATCACAGCAATCATGACGACTTGCTATTAATTCTAACCATGCTGAGCAAAAACCACATGGTCTGAGATGTGTATCAACAAGATGCGGTGATATTTAGTGGTCATCACTCATCACTCAGCACCAAACAACTGTCCATCGGACCGGACCAAGAAAAGAAAGAAAGCAAACACGCTAATATAGTCCTTGAATTGGTTGCATCACATAAAATGGTTACCAGCTCATGCTTCATCGCTTATGCTCTTTCGCAACTTTTAGGGTAACTCAAAGATCTTAATCCCAAAAGAGTTGTGATAAGATTGGCTCAACAAAGTAGAAAAGATAAGATACCTTTTCAGCTTTTCTATAGTTCAATCTAGAGAATCATAGAGGATTTGGTTGTTTGATTCTTGTTCCTTGAATCCGTTCACTTCATATATAAGTGGAAAACAGAATCAGCTTCTTCCACAGGAATATTGGAAGGCTTTTACACTACGAAACGAATGGATTAAAAAAAATAAGAATCAAACGTCTAAATCAATTATTTAAGCAAATAAGACTAGCTAGCAGTTACAAAGGATTGACTTCAACTTTTGCTTAAGTTTTCCATACGTATCCTTTTAACATGTAATACATTTGCCTACATGAGGGGCATTGTAGGTTTTGTAGCAATCAACAAATAACAAAGAATATTATTTATCTCTAGTTCTCTACAAATAACTTTCTTCCTTCTCTCTTTCTTCTTTTTCCCCTCTCCCACTGTCTTATTTTCTCGCTGCTAATAATCTGATATAGGTGATAGTTTCTGCTTCTAATCATCCTAGAATTCCAGCCTCAGTCAACTATCAAATTACTATCATTAAGAATTAGCTATAGTAAATTAGGCAAACACAAAATCTTATAACTCGCAGAAATTTCAAGATTGATCGATGGTTCATAGAAGCTAACAGAATATTTTCAGACCTGAGAAAACTAAAAAAAACATGAAAGACCATTTTCATCGCTGTGCATGTCCTTTATGACATGCAATATCCTCCGCTTGATCCGGTTCCTTTTTCTCCTAGCTACTTCTTCTTCCTTTGGTTCCGCCATCTCATCCTTTCCTTCATCAGTCAATTTGGTGCATTTTTCTTTCTTTCCTTGGTCTTTCATTTAGAACGTATACCCAGTTTAATTACACGCATGCCTGTCTTGATCTAACGCTGGGTTTTAGCTAGGATTTGATTGATAGGGTGCTATGACCAATTTTATGTAAGTACAGCTCAGATACAAGAATAGCTTAACTTAATCCATGTTAAACTTGTAATGCATGCAAAACTTTGACATTAATTTTGGATATAGACCGGATATACTTAAACACTCCCCATTTAGAATGAGGATTCAATATCGGTCTGGGGTTATACCACTAACTGAGCTCTCACACGTACAGGAGGTGCATCTGGACCCATGTATTGTCGAAGGAATATTTGCTAATTAATTAGTACTTCAAGCATATTATTAGCTTGGTAATTAAGCTAGCTAGCTAAGGCCCCATATTATTCCTTCATAACTCCCTTATCCATATACACTGAGCAGCTTAGCATATATAGCATCTATGAAAGCAGACAAGGCAAAGCAAAGCCAAAGCCTTCTATCACACAAAGGAACACGATGAATCTCACCCATCCAATATACGAGTCTGGTATGCCGATGCAGCATAGTCAAGATCCAATGACGCAGGCACCATTTCCTTATCCAGGCTATCCCCCTAATCCCTATTTGGTTTATCCTCATTCTCCAGCTCCTGCTCATCCTAGTACTCCATATGGATCATCATCATCATACTATCACGATCCATATTATGCAATTCCAGCTCCTGTACAGCTCGCTCCTGCTCCACCTAATAAAACCAAGCCCAAGAGAAGCAAAACTGTAGGAAAAAAAACATCTTATACCGTCAGCGGTAATCGAGTTAGTCAAAACTCAGGTGACAATCACCGAATTTTCAACATTGGCGACCATACTACTTAAGCAATGGGGAATATGAAGAAGGGAATCCGTTGGCATGAAGTCTCTATGAAGAAGAAGAATGAATTTTGGCAACAAGCAGTCGCATATGCATGGGCAGCGCTTCCTGTAAAAGTTGATATGTGCTAATTAAATAAAAGTTAAAGCCTAAATAATATTTGTATAAATCATTTTCTTTTTCTATCTAAAACCAATATTGAAATTTGTATGTATGCACGTGCATTAATATAATTAAGATTAAGTGACTATCATTAATTGGTCCAATGGTTCGCACCATAAGATTTCAAGTTCAAATCAACAAAAACTTTAATCCAATGGCTTATTAATTAGCGACCTTTGGGTCACTGTGCAAAATGTAACTTGCGCCAAAGTAAAAGGATTAGGTTAAAACCTTATGGCTTCCAAGATTTATCCAATTAGCTAGGGTAAAACCTTACGGGGTAATCAGGTAATGGCTTCCAAGATTGTCTATTCTTTGATTATTAATTGGCATACATGCACTAATTAACTAAAAACATGATCCAGAGGCCACCAGCAAGGCAAATAAACTTTGGCTTCATTGGTTCCGGCTAAATAATGGAAAAGATGTCAAATGTTAGCATTGAAGACACCCTCAAATGTAAGGGCCAAGTTATAGTGTAGTGGGCTTTAGAGTAAGGGATATCGTACTCAAGAGATTGATAAACTACTAGTACAAAAATTGAATCAGACGACGGCCTAAAAAATGTCGTATATCTCGCTGCCGTCTGATGAAACATGATTTAGAGAACCGTTGTCTGAAGAACTCGGCATCCATGTCGATAGTATGTCGACATCATTAACTATTGTGTGAACGTTACTTAGACAACGGGCGACTTAAGAACCCGTTGTGTGATTGTAATTGAGAAGTCGTTTTTTTTTATAATCGTTGTGTGATTGTTATTCACACAACTAAAACACTGATAGCATCCGTGATCTGTATTACTCTCAGACAACAGTTTTTATTGTATGGCTGTTGTAAACATTGTGTACGTACAACAAAAAATTAAAGATATGTTTGCTTTCACACGATATGCCAAACTGCATGCATTGTGGTGTAACGCTTTGGGCAATAATGAAATCAAAAATCACCAAATGAACAATAATTACCAATATATATCTAATATTGTTATAATCCATATAATTGTACCGAAATGGATTAGACAATATTGTAAAAAAGGAGCACTATACTACTCCGATCCAACACAAAAATATGGAGCACATCTATACTACTCCGCTAGCAAAATAAGTGAATAAATGTACTTTAAATTGTCACTTCGGAGCACAAAAACACATTTCTAGCCTATTTCACTTCACAGCTTCTAGGGCATGAGCAACTACATACTTTACAGCTTGAGGATGTTCTTCACCACATAACTTGCGAGCTTGAGGACACCACATAATTTGAAATTGCTCACTAGTCTGTTCTGCATCAGGATACTCTGACAGAACCTTCATAAATCAGGCAATTAGGAAGAGAAATCAAAATCTGGGAGCTAGAGACAAGAAATAGAATCATCCAGTATGCACGTGTGTTCATGAATATATGCGACAACCATAAATACTTGAAGACTCACATACCTGTTTCAGCTAAAAGCAACTGTCCATCAGTACTAAATGCTAAGCTTGAAACAGAATCCTTATGGCCTGCAAAGTAAGTTGCAACAAGTTAGAAGAAAGAAATGTGAACACAAAATTTAATAAATAAATAGTCCACAACTGCTGGAGCTAGAGTTCTAAGGTGAAATTGGGTCCAGAAAAAGGCACTAAATCAAACATTTGTAGTAATGTATGGACACCAAAGCAGATAGCATATACAACTTTTCTGACATGTGCCTACCTTGGAGCTCAGAAGATCAATCTCCTTGTCCAATCTTCCAAAGAAACCCCGTGTCATCTCCACCCCCTGTTGCAACTAACACTGGATCTGTCGGACTGCAGACAACTGTATAAAGTTTACATGTCCAAAAAAAAAAGGAAGGAAGATACTGCACTTGATATTCTAAAACAAAAAGGTAATCCAAGACCTGGCATAGCGCAAGTTAACCAGCAAAGCACCAACTTTAAGTCGAAGATACATCGCTTTCCAATTCTATAATGCAACAAAAATTATGCTTCATGCCTGTAAGATGTACATAATAAGAAAGTTAACAGCCAAGCAAAAACAAAGTTAATAAGAAAGTTTATGATGCATGCTGGTTCTTATCTATATTTACTTCGATACCAGCATAAATTATTGAACTACCCTGAATAGAATATGACTGATTAGGTAATTTTCTTAACTGAGACTTTAGAGCATCACACTTTGTTGTAACTAGACAACTAAGCTTTATTAAGTATCTTTTTTTTTTGTTTTTTGAAAGGTTAGATATCTTTTTTTCGTAACAATAGAATTATAATCACCGATAAATTGATTGAGTAGACTATCAAATATATAAACACCTAATATATATATACACACACACCAAATATTAAATATCTCATATCTGGACTGCATGAAGCTTTCAACAATGGATCCATCAGCTCCATACACTTCCCCATTCATTCCATAATTGATTATCCATATCCACATGCATTGACAGACAAACATGAGGGTACATTCAAGACAGAGAAAGACATAGGCATCCTAATTCAACAAAACCCATGCCATTCTGGTTTGCATTTGCCACGCCCCACTTGTAGGTAACTAATTAAGACAGCAGAATATTAATGCAAGCAGTGAGAAACAAAACAGAGATTAACACCAATATAGCAAATCAAAGAATCAAACTCATAGTATCAACTCTACTTCAACTGCAAGTTCCTCTAGCTCATGGCTAGTTGGAATGGGCCTTTATCTCCTTCCCCAAGCCTCCACCTCATCCGACTAATATATAAATCCAATTGGTAAAAGAATTGGAAGAAATTTCCATTATAGGCAATCACATAGATAATACAATTTTATATTCATCCATTCATTCCATCAAATTCAAGCCTAGAGTAGTTGAAACCAAGAACCCAATCAATTTAATAACACAAATTCACATCATGTGAGTCTGAAAATTTCACACTTCAAAGTCAAGATGATGTTTAGGAAAGTATACGCTTCAAAACATCAAGTTATGTTTTAAGTAGAGTGATTTTGCAGATGTTTCAAGTAAAAAGATTAAGCATGTTAGCGGTTATTGGGTCAGAGATAGTCACATGTTTTCCCCTCTTTTTGTGCAAGAAACAAGTTTGATATGAAGGATCTAAATAAACCACAAGTTAACAAGCACATTAATGGTCAATTTCCATATAATACCCACAATTTTTGGCTCATCCAACCAGATAAGAGAGAGCACACTACACCAAAAATCTTATCAGACAACGGCAGAAAACCATTGTGGGATTTGGAGACCCACCGTTGTAGAGTGAGCCGTTGTCTGATGAAAAATCAGACAACGGTGGAACACAGTTGTGTGATAAACACACAGACAACAGGTATGTATTATAACTGTTGTGTGATAGCTCGACAGATGGCTCGGCAGATGCCAAGTGCAGCTACGCAGCAGTTGAGGCGCTGTCTTCAGACAACAGTTACAGTTTTAAGCTGTTGTATGTTAAGTGTGTCAGACAACATTTTTTTATTTTGTCTATTGTCTGATTTAGATTAGGACAACTGAGTTCTTGTCTGGTCTGTTGTTTGATTGCTTGTCAGACAACATGAGTTAGAATTATTCTGTTGTTTCATCACTCCTCACACAACAGCTTATAGAGTACTAGTGTGGTATGATTGTTACCTGATCGTTGTGTGATCATAATTGGGCAAAATTAATGCTCCATTATTACCTAAATAATGGTACTGATCAATATTGAAAAGAAAATTGAATCCAATTCATCAATTGAAATACTCTCATTCATACATTAAACAATCAAATGTACTACAAAGGATGTATTTCCCAATCATCCACACATTAAGACACAAAAAATAATTCTAATATCTCCTGGATATATGTATTGACGACAAACTTAGCCCCCTCATTCCACATATGAAAATGCCAAACCATCTGGTGCGCTTAACTGTTCTTCCGAGCAGAGACTTCATAATCTTTCCAAAGCTCCCAAACTTCTACCCTTGCTCCTGTTCTCACTTCTACCAGCAATACCATATGAATTAATTCAGACAAAGCAGCACTATTCAGTTATTCAATGAAAATAGAGTTCATGTAACTATCCCAAACTCAATGGAATCTTATATAAAACACTTTCCATTAGTTGAGTGCAGCTGCTGAATGGATTAAACAAAGTGTATTTACCTTGTGATTCCAAAACACATAAAGATTGCAATAAAATCACACATAATAAAGACTTGCCAAATGACACTACTACAAAAAATGCATCACACAACGGTGGAAATCTGTTGTGTGATTTGGACCATGTCTGTCGTCTATCTGGGTGTTGTGTGATGAGCACACTCCAACAACGGTGAAACACCGTTGTGTGCATATCATAGACACAACGCTTCAGTTAAAACCGTTGCACCAATTCTGCGCATGCCAATGCCAGAAATTGGATGCGGCGCATTCAATTGTTGTGTCGATGTGGTCAGACAACAGAAGTAAGTAGGGACCGTTGTTGGTTAACTTCTCACACAACAGTAAAATGACACTCAGACAACGAAAGTAATATCATACTGTTGTTGGTTAACTTATCATACAACAGAAATATATAGGAACTGTTGTGTGAGTATTAATGAGACGACAAAATTTTATACGTACCGTTGTGTGATTAAAATTAATTTGTTGTGTGATTAACGATATATGCGTATTCATACAACGTAATATAATTGATTGTTATTTGATTATTTTTTGTTCTTTACCTGAAATATTTGCTCAAAAATAATGCACAATATAAGATTTAGGCATTGAAATACAATAATTCAACCATCTATTGTACCAAAAGAGGTAGCATTCATGTATCCATCCATACCATAAAACCAAAAAAAAAAAAAAAGCATTATAGCTAGCTTGATGGCTATTGCATCCTAGCTAAAAAGCTGATACAATATCATTGTTCCAAAAACATACACATGCTGGCACTATTGCATTCAAGTGCCTTCTTCCCACTCTCTAGCACTAATGCAGCTGCATCATCACTGTCTAAGAGAACAACAGAACCCCTTGAGCACTTTTAAAAATATGAGACCAATATGAGTACCTAAGCATATTCTGCACACACACACATAGATAGCATTATGATAGAAGCATTGCCAACAATAACTAACCCCATAATATAAAGTAAAAAATAAAAAAGATAGTCAAACGATAACATAGCGCGTTCCTGTGACTTGCCTTTGTCTAGCCAAAACCACATAGCATCGTGCTCATCCTCAGCAAACATATATATCCAAAAATTATAGTTAGCTGCAAATGCGGAATGATGTAAGTTCAGCAGGGAAGAAAAAAATGCAGCTGGAGGAGTTTACCTCCTTCAACACCAAGGCATCCAATTATTCTTTTGTCATAGTAGGACTTGACTATAGCAGGTGTTTCCTACAGCACAGAAAACATAATAGCCTTAGTTACATGATAATGTGAGTCGAAGACATTTATACACATTCTTAATCATGTAAACAAACTTCAACTTTACCACAACTAAAATTCACATGGGAAACGACAGGTAGCCTGCTAAAAGGTGTGTAATAAGCATATTCTGCCAGGGATTACATACCAAACTCTAATTATGTTTATATGCAGACTCAGCTGCCCATGTCAGTAACTTAGTTACTAATTCAAAATATTCAGATTGAAGGCATCAGTAGGACATAATAAAAGTAAACAAACCATTGACAAGTCATTAAAAACTCCTCTTGAATGAGCAACTGCATGCATGATCTGGCATAGGCAAATTATTACCTCTACAGATTGTGGAAGCAGTTCTTCCAGTGCAGTTACTCTTTCAGCAATTCGAATCTTGCAAGCCTACCATTTGAAAGGAAATTTGTAACAAATCACATCAACTGGCACACATATCATAATTTAAGATGAACAAAACTAGTAAAGATAATGCCTGCTATTTGAAAGGAAAAATGACATGGATTATGATAATCAGTTCAACTATCCAGTGAGATATCAGGCACAATCGGCCTACTTGTTTAAGATTAAGCATACTATGCAGATCATTGAGGATGATATAAATTATACACACACACACACACACACACACACACCCACACACATATAATGAAAACAAGAACTAGAAACCAGAAAACATTATTCATCGTGTTATATGTTTAACTATGCACTCAAATTCCACAATGCCATTAACAAGGATCATGCTAAATGAATTGAGCATACCATGCACACAGATGGAGACATATGACCTGGCCATGCACACACATGGAGACTTGTGTGCGTGTATATCAATAATAAATACATTTCATTTATCTGAGAAACTTCTAATTCCTTTTCCTTTAATTCCTTCTATTTTTAAAATGAGAAATTATGAAACAAACAACTGAGAAGGAAGATAAAAATTAACAAGCAAATGAAAAGTTTTGACTCATTTCAAATTTTCAACAGGCATATCCATAACATATCAAAGTATAAATCTTAATTACATAGTCAAGTACTGGTAAAGGAAACAGATAAAAGAGACAGTTGACTAAAGGAAATATACTTACAATATTCAAGCTCACTACATACAAAGGTGGAACATAAAAAAAAATGCAACACCGGTCAGATCACTACAATCTCCTACAAATTGATATCACTGAACTTCCAAGCGTGTGGATACAATAGAAAACTCAGACTATCAGAGAGTTGGAAAATAGCCTAAAGCTGGAAACAATAATGACTGACATATGAACTAAAACAGCTAATAGAGTGAAGATTGAGTAGTCACAAGTCCCACACGGTGCCCTTTAGACTAGGAATCCACTGGAGAAAATTACCCAAAAATAGCACTGAAAAATATTCGTATCTAAACGTTGACAATCTGTGACACCAGGATAAGAGTACTATGTCTGTTCACTTAAAAGATCAAAATAATAATCCCCATGGTGACATAGCAGTTGTGTTTTATCCCCTAATTCCATTAACAGAAAATTTTCAGCCCATGTAGAAGAAATATCTGCGTGGGTACATGTTTTGAAAAGAAAACAAAGATAACTCGATTACCTTACTGTAACGTGCATGTGCAACAGAAAATTGAGATTGATCTTTTATAACAGGGAAAGAAGTATCGCCTGCACCATCTTTGCTCTATAAAAAAACAAAAAGAAAAATATAGCACGCTCAAATTACTTCAAATTAAAATAGAATCATGAAATATTAAATAAAACTACAATAACAAGGTAATAGTTGGATCCAATATCCAATCCATCTCATTAGAAATGAAAAACAAAACAAAACAAAAAAAGAAAGCCACACAAGGTCATAATTCATTAATTCATAAATCATAAGTTCATAACTAAATGCACTTGTTCAGTTATCCATAAGAGCATCAGTCAATATCAATAGCTATCAATCCTATGATTCCTAATTTCCTATCATTACCAGATACAATTTCAAAATTGGAAAAACAGATGCCAAATGCCAAATACCCAAAAAGTCAAAAACAGAAACAAGTTCAAAACAGAATAACAGATACACTGATAGACCAATATTTGGATTATTTGCTGCCACAATCCAAGTCATCCAATAGTTTCTGGCAAAAAGAAATCGAACCCAGAAAGCAAATATTCATACTCAATTGCAAATTGCGAAATTTGAAATCACTCAAAATCTCAAATCAGTACAGAAAGCAAATATTCATACTCAATCATCCAAAACGGTATAACAAGAGCAACCCATAATCATACACTAGTGAATATCCAGCAAAGCAGCAACTTACCAAGCAAGACTTCGACTGAACAATTGAACCCAGAATGTGGAAGAGAGCAATGACCAGTTCGAGACTTCGACTGAAAAGTGATAACCCAGAAAGTGAAGATGTTCATGAGAGACAGATCGATTGAAAGTTGCAACAATTATGAATTACCCAGAAAGTGAAAAGTGAAAACCCAGAAATTCGATCTTACCAATTAGGCAAGTACCACCGTCAGTCCATCACGGCATCACCGTCGAGGAGAGGCTGGAGAGTAAAGGAGGCCACGCGGCCGTGCCGGAGAGAGAAAGGCGAGACGTCGATTGCAGTAATTGCACAACTCTAAACAACTAAACCTAGAGTCGATTTGGATTTCGCCTAGCGTCCAGCGCCTAGCTCAACCCGCCTAGGACGCCTAGTACCGATTTTCTCCCCAGCGCCTCTCCGGAAACGCCATCGACTTCGCTGTTGCTATTGCTCGTTGCCTTCGTTTTCCCATCTCACCCCATTGGACGGCTTCAGAATCGAGGCCATCGTAGTCGGCTTCCAGTGGAGGGGGAAGATTTAGGGATTTAGAAGGTTGAAATTAAGTGTGGGATTGGAAACTGGGGAGAGAGGGCTGAGAGAGGTTTCACGAGACAGAGCTTTTGCGGAGGACTGAGAGATTCATGAGAGAGATCGAGGTTTCACGTGGTCGTGCCGGAGAGAGAGAGAGAGAGAAAGGCGTTTCGGGGAGGCTATTCGAGAGAGGGGTTTGAGAGGCTTTGTATGTCGCGATGGTAGGTTTTGTTTTCGTTCTCTCTTTTTTTTTCAACCCCTTTGGAACACAATGCGGCATGGCAATTACACCTAGCAAAAAATTGTCAATGTTACTCACACAACAGAAACCTCACCAACTGTCGTCTGAGTGCAGCACTGAAAATCAAAATATGAAATCGTGGAGGGAAACATGGCGCCTACAACATTTTGACTCAAAATTTTGCCGCCCAGTTCCAAGTTCACACAACAGAAAAGCTTAAATCTGTTGTACAATATTTACAGCTTACACTAGGCCTATCTAGGGGAAGACATTCAAGCAATCTTCCTCAACTTTGGTGCTCAATTTTTCAATCATACAACGGAAATAGTGAAACCGTTGTACCTAGTAGCCCAAATTTCAGTGTTTCAAGAGGCAACCAAGATCCAAAGTGGAGGGAAATCTGCCACTAAATTTTTTAAGACTCAGACAACGGATAATACTTAATTATGTTGTGCAATGTAATTCTGATAAAAAAGTTATCACTTTGTTAACATTCACACAACAGAACATCAATAATACCATTGTACAATAGAGTTTACGTAAACACACAACAGATGATTTCTGTTCCGTTGTGTGATCAGTGTTGTGTGATTAACTTTTTGTAGTAGTGTGAATGGTAGTTCAGAGAGCCAAATAATTACAACTTGTAACTCATGCTTCAACAGTTATTCCAATAAATAATATTCAAACA